>MU694323.1:45779-84210 GCA_026770625.1 Nicotiana glauca | reverse complement strand
AGGTAGCTGTACGACGTTCGCAGCCGAGGATTCTCCCTTCTATCTTTTCCTTTATTTCCGTATTTTCAGTATTAGACAGACTTGTAGTAGGATGATATACTGTCTTTAGAGGCTCGTGGTCGTGACACCGGGTCCTAGTTAGGCTGTTTCGGTGTATTTGTCAGATTTTTCGTATTATACCATTATTTCGAACTTTTACTTGGAAAAGTATTGCTTTTATTTGTTTGGTTAATTGGGGAAATTGCTATGAATGGTCGGGCTTGCCTAGTAGTATGCTGGGCGCCATCACGACCGGGTTGGGGTCGTGACATGATAATGGTGCTTATCCAGGTGTATGCTTGTGCAAGTGTCCTAACATAGTTCATAGCATCTAGTAAGCATAAGGACAAGAACGAACAACACATATACTGTTTACATAGGTATAGGATCAATGAAAACAATAGCTCAAAACACAGTGATAATAACAGGGGATCTCCCAGGATACCATCTCGTAATCCCAAACGTAAATGTACAGAGGATCTCTAGGGATACCGTCCCGTAGTCCAAATATATATATCCATGGATCTCCCAGGTGTCGTCTCGTAGCCCATCTTATAATGTGCAGCGGAATCTCCCGGGTGCAGTCCCGTAGTCCCAAAAGTAAACGTGCAGGGGGATCTCCCAAAATATCGAGCCGTAGTCCCAAAGTAAACATGTAGAGGGATCTCCCAGAATATCGTCCTATAGTCCTAAAGTAAATACACAATGCAACCAACAGAAATAACATTCACAGCACAACAGAAAGCTCGTACATCACCACGATACATATAACAACAACAAAAATGACAATAATTCAAGGTAAGACAAGTAATCAACTCAAGGACTGTAAATCACAAGGAAACGGTAGAACCAACTCACAAGGATTAACCATAGAAAAGAATGTTGGAATAAAAGGAACAGTTCAACACGGGAAAACTAACGTATAGCGACAATCCCACAACATACAAGACAATAACAAGGAAATCAACGTGAGTTAAGTAGTCCCAAATAAGGGCAAGTCAACAAAAATATAAGTTATCTAACTCATTTTAAGGTTGGACAATTTCGAGGATATTCCACAATACAATTAAGGAAATATGATCTTTAGCTTTACTTAAGACTAAACAAAATTTCAGAAAGGATAATAATGATTCTCAAATAAGACAAACAACTATGAAAAGATAACATGACAATAAGAGAAGCAAAATTCTTCTGTTAAGTCAAATAGGAGTCGATTAGGCAATAAGAGTGAATCATGAAACAATTAATTCTAATTGAGCATGTAGAGGTTAAACTAGTAAATAGGAAACTCAGTCATGTCAAGAACACATTCATACACAGTGAATATAAAGACCTAAGAACCCTAAAGGCCAATTTTCCACAAATAAGTCCGAGCACGCACTCGTCACCTCGCGTACACGAACTAAAATCAACATAGAAGACACAAATCCTAAGGGGAAGTCCCCCACATAAGGTTAGGCAAGATACTTACCTCAAAGATGACACACTAATACTCTAAAATGCACTTCTCGGGTGAAAAGATCTCCGAACGGCTAAAATCTAACCGAAATAACTTCAAAGCACAAATAAAACACATAAGAAACTATTTCGAATTACAAAGTCCCAATCTTTAACAAAATCCAAAAATCGGTCTAAACGTCGACCCTCAGGCCCGTACCTCGGAACCCAATAAATTTTACAAAAAATGAATACACATTCCGATACGAGTTCAACCATATAAAATTTATCAAGTTCCGATACTATTTGGTCCCTCAAATCACGATTTTTCATTTTAGAAATTTTCTTCAAAAACCAACTCCTTCCCCAACCCAAAACACACTTTAAATGATAAAATGAAGATAAAATCATGGAATATGTTAGATTCTAGATGAAGAACACTTACCCAATCGATTTGTGTGAAAACCCCTCAAAGAATCGCTCAAAACCAAGCTCTACAAGTCAAGATATGAATAAAAATGATCTAACCCTCGATTTGGGAATATATTATGCCTGCCCAGGGGTTGTTCTTCGCATTCGCGACACTTCTCTTGCATTCGCGATGAGTAAATTCCTCGTCAGCGATTTCCAAACTCATTCCATACAGCCTTTAGTATAATAGCCATAACGTTTTGCACACAACTCCAAATGTCAAATGGTTTGATGTTCTAAAAATTAGACACCAAGGGATATAGTTTCATAGGTTGCTCAATTCCGGAGTCATTATATATTGTAAGATATAAGCTTCCCAAGTCAACCACCTACAGCAGAGATTTTTTAACTCTCCCCGGACAGCTTGTAGTGTAACTACCATAAATTTTTGTACACAAATCTAAATTCAAATTAATTTACATTTATAAAAACTAGACACAAAGGTCTACAACTTTTATTTTTGAATCATCTCCAAATTATTTATATATTGTGAAATATAAGCCTCCGAAGTTAGACTTGTGCAAGCAAGATTTCCTTCTATGCGAACGCTTGAGACCCTTCGCGAACGCATGGAACAAACTTCCAGAAGCCAAATTCTTCTTCGCGAACGCGAGAGGCTCCATGCGAATGCATAGAAAAACACCAGATATCATATAATTAGCATCTAAAGTAGCCCAAAATTATCTGAAATACACCCGAGTCCCCCGGGACCCCGTCTAAACATACAAACAAGTCATATAACCTAACATGGACTCACTCGAGGTCTGAAATCATATAAAACAACGCCGAAACGATGAATCACACCATGAATCGAACTATGAACTTTCAAATTTTTCAACTTCGAAAATTTGTTCCCAAACCTATCAAATCAACCCGAAATGACGCTAAATTTTGCAAACAAGTCCAAAATGACATAACGGAGCTGCTCCAACTCTTGAAATCGCATTCTGACCCCTATATCACAAAAGTAAACTATGGGTCAGACTTCTCCACTTTCCAAACTTCAACTTTCTCCGAAACACCTCAAATTACACTACGGACCTCCATATCTGAATATGGATGCACGCCTAAGTCCAAAATCACCATACAAAACTTTTGAGATCACCCAAAACCCATTTCGGGACCGTTTACTCAAAAGTTCAATTCCGGTCAAATTTTCACCATTTAAACTTCCAAAACTAGAATCCTTTTTCCAATTTGACTCTGAATCATCCGTTAACTGAATTCAACCATCACGCAAGTTAATACTCATATTATAAAGTTGTTCTGGGCCTTACCCTGCCGAACAAAGCATAGTTTTTCAAAATAACCGGCCAGGTCATTACAAGATGCAATAATGAATTGAGCAGAACACAAAAGGGAAAACTATGAAGTCAAAGTTGGTGAAGCTGGTGTTTACGGAATATGTTTATGAAGTCTGGATAGAAAGGAACAACAAATTGTTTGCCCATAAGGAAAAGACATGTGAAAGAATGTCTAGAGAGATTGCATATACTTGTCATGTTCGAGCCAATAGTACTAATAGGATACTACTTCGAAAGTATAGATTTCCTAGGTAACCAATATATAGATACTGATAACAAAGGCTTTTAGTGTTGAAGAGCATACTGATAGAAGAGATGAGAGAAGCAGATTGTGTTATAAAGTCTGGCTTATTTGTACATAATATTTTTGGTTATTAATGAAAAGATAATAATTACCAACAAAAAAAATACCAAAATTTGGAAAATATAGCTTGCATTCACTTATAAATGACTTAATTTTAACATCGCACAAAAGAGACATAAAAAAGAAGAAGAAAAATAACAAAGATGCGACCAAATTCTATTGGCATGTTTGATACCTCTTATACAATCAAGTCACATTATTTTAAATTGAACCGGCTCGTGCCAAATCCCAGCTTCGTCACTCAAAACATTAACGCTTTTATTTATCTATGATTATATTGACTAAGTAGCTACATACTGAAACAACGATGATGAATTTAGGATACTTCAGTTGTATGAATATGGATGTTCTTAGAATTCATATTATTGTGTATGCTTCTCTTATCCTTAAACATTACACCTAAGAAATGGGAAGTAAAAGTACCATCTAGGGGTATTATTACTTTTAGTCATCATCATAAATTATTTATATTTGATAGGCGAAAAATTATATATATATATATATATATATATATATATATATATTGTGGTTATTATTTTGAAGAGCTATTTTAAAAGCGACCATACAGCGTCATTTCTCTACCATGTATACAATGGGAAGAATAAAGCCATGATCCGTGAACTTGTATTTTTCGTCACCAACGGTGTATGCATAAGCAACATCAAAGCAAATGAATAATTCATCAATTGATGATTATTTGACAAGAAGGATTGCTTAAATGGTAAGCACCCCACTTTACCTACAATCCTAGGATTGTGAATTCGAATTTGTTCAACCAAAAAATAAATTTTTAGTCAAATCTGGAAAATAGAAGAATCGGGTTACTGATAATCGAAAAATAAGTAGAGAAAAGAATTTTCAAGTACTCGGATATGAAATCTTGTAAATCAAAGTATGTTTCAATGATGTGTCCCTCCATCGATACATATCTCTCCTTTTATAGGTCTCTTGGAGAATCTCTGTAAATGTACGTTAAATCTGGCCATAATGAGGCTATTATGAATATTTAATGACATTAAATGCTACATTACATAATCATTACATTGAATACTAATATTTCTTAACGGCTCCGGTATTTATTTCTCTTGCAAAGCTGTATCTATATCCTCTTATTCAACCAGGTTCTTTATCCTTTCAGTATCTCGTGCGTATTCATGTTTAAATAGAGGCGGTACTTTCGAGCCTCTTATCTCGTACCTCCTTTTTGATCCCGCATCTCTTTTATCCTGCACCTAATCTGTGATTCCTTGACCAATTGTGACCTTTTGATAATTCCATGTGTCACGCTTTATCACTATTCATTTATGCACATATATTTCCCCAATACAGATAGTCCCCCCACTTTCCATTTATTCATCAGTTTGAATACTTGGAAAGTGGATTTCATCAAAGAAGAATTTTTGTCACCATTAATACTCTGATAAAGTTGACGATTCGACTGTCACTTCCTTTTAATGCTCTAGACACATGTTGCTTCCTCATTGGTTGTACTGTCTCGCAACACTTTTTCAGGCTTTCTTTTCAGCTTCGGTTTCCACGAAGTATCAGTTATCATTATTGCGGTTCCTCCATCATCATATTTCTCAATAATATAAATATAGCTTCTCTTTTTGTCCTGTTCTTCATAAATTGATTTGAACACTTCCGCCTTACTAATTTTCTTCATTATTCCCTACTTTAATTCAACTCCTGCATCCATGGCTTCATCAAACCCTAACCCCAGGAAAAATCTCATTTTAGATAATTTTACTAACGCTCCTGTTAGACATTGAAGAGGAGGCAGGCTACGCAATTTAAGCTCCACTCATGGTGGTAGCAATTCAACGCCTTCTTCTGGTTCTGGTCCTTTCTCTGAAACCAGGGGTTCGTATTCTCAAAATGTTTCTTCTCGAAGTAAAGACTCTTCTGAGCCTCCGCATGAACCCTTGGTGGAAGAAATTATTCCCGCAGAATTTTCTTTTCAACATGATAAAGAATCCTTAAAAATTCAAGTTTCTGCACTAGACCGTGCTGATCCTTACCCTACTCTAATTACAAGTGCTTTGGCACCTGTAGTTAGGAAGGAGTGCTATTGGGCTGAAGATTTCCCCATTATAATTCCTAACCCAAATCAAAGAATTACCTCCTATATTATAGGTTATTCTTTCGTTTATACCTACCCTTTCACTTTAGGGTTTAAACCGGCTATCGACCCGGTTATTTTGGACTTCTGCCGCTTTTTTAATATTTGCTTGGGACAAATTGGTCCAATAGTATGGCGAGTTGTTTCCTGCTTGAGGCACCTTGCTAACAAAGCCAACGTAGAATTTACCTTCCCCCATTTAATTCACCTTTACTCTCCTAGACGTTTTCGAAACGGGATATTTGGCTTAGCAGCCAGGAGCAAAAGAGTTTTGGTAAATCCTGAAGATGAGAAAGACAGTGGCTGGTATGCTCAGTATGTTGCTGCCCCTACCGTGGGTTTAGTCGGTGAAAAGAACATTCGCATTTCGGAGAAGTGGAACTTTGCACGTAAGTATTAAATATTTCCGTGCCTATTTATTCCCAACCTTACTTGTTTTAACTTTCGTATTTCTTTTTCAGCAACCATGGGTATGGTTGCACCCGTACCTAATATCTGTGGTTGGGTAAAAAGACTTTTGAAGGTTGCACCAATGGAAGGTAGGGTATGGAAAACCCTTTCCAGTCACTACGGTTGGAAACCAAAAACTCATAGTAAGAGTTTTTTTTTACCTTAAGTATCATTTGCTATCTTGGCATTTTAACCTTTCTTTTCTTAGGTTTTGCCACTTGAGGTGTCACTCTTGAAGGTGTTTTGGCATCACATGGCCAAGACATATTCCTAGGATCACACCAGGATATTTCAGCTCCCTCGAGGTCTAAGAAAAGGAAATTTGTTCTTGAAGATGATTCTGAAGGAGAGGGTGAGGGCTCTTTGGTAACTAGACCACGAGCCAGGAGACGAATTGTCTCTGATGATGAGATCAATGTCTCTCCTGACCTTCCCTTTTCTGAACCTGTTATAGCTCCAGTAGTCATTCCTGATGATGACATTTCTCCCCCCTCTGATACTGTCGAATCTATAAATCAGCTTTTTATTAGTGGTTTTAGTAGTGGTCCTTTAGGTCCGATTTTGGATGAACCTCCCATTCTATTCCTCTACCATTCATGTGATCGTTTCTCTGCCTCCCTCATCTGTTACTTCCTTTCCTTCTTCTACTATTACTTCTCCAACAATCACTCCTCCCATAGTCCATCACACTGAAGCGGGCTCCTCAAGTAGGAGTTCCACTATGAGGAGTGTTACCATTGAAGTCCCTGCTAATAGCAGCCTTCTGAGGAAATCTGGGCAAGCCGACATCTGGCTTGAGCCTTTAATTGGCTGCATTGAAAAAGCAAAACTCGAGAGTCATAGTAGTATGACTCTCTTGAACGACATTGTTCATGTCAGTCTAAAGGTATTCCTTAATCTCTTTTGTTTCTTAAAAGATTTTTTCCTTTAGGAATTTTAACCTTATATACTTTACATGAACAAATTAATCTCATTGGTACCGAACTTATGAACCGAGTTCCTCTTTTAGAAAAATTAGCTCGTGACCTGGAAAAAACTGCTCATGAAGCTGAAGAAGTTGCTCGTGACTCTCAATTAGAAGACAACAATTGGAAAGGTCAATATGAGAGTTTACAGATTGAAATGGACATTTTGAAGAAGAGAAAAAGTTCTTTAGAGAAACAAGCCCAAACTCTTACCTCTGAATTGGCAATAGTCAAGGCCACTGTAGATCAATCTAAGAGAGAAAAAGAACTTTTTGCAGAACAATTATCCACGGTTGCTTATGAAAATAAAGCTTTGAAGGCTTTATTGACTCAGAAAGAAACATATGCAGAAGGGGTGGCTCAAGAACTTGATCGAGTATAAGAAGAATTACGAGCCTCTACAAACAAAGTTTATGCTTTGGAAAATGCTCACACCTTATAGCAGTCATCTCATGATTCTCTTTTGCTTAGGAACGAGGAGCTCAAGAATGAAGTTACGGCCTGGGAGAAGGATTATGAAGTTCTCGAGGAATCCTCCAATATTGAAGTGAGTTGGACCTATCTCAAGACCCGCCGTGACACTTTAGTAGAGGTGAGCCAGGAAGATTTTAACCTTGAATCTGAGTTGGCTAAGGTAAATGAAGCCATTGAGAGAGCACAACAGCCATCATATTTTTCATCTCCTGAAACTAGTCTTCCTTCAGTTGAAAACCATTTGACTGAGGTTCCTTCAAATAAAATTTCTTTGGTTGAGACTACTTTGGTTGGAGTTCCCATAGATGAAGTTTCTGTACCTGAGGTTCCCATGTCTGCTATACCCGAGACTCCTGTGAATGATGAGATCACTGCTAATGTTGTACTTCCCTTAAGTTCTTCTGTGCCTACTGCCATTAATCAAGCTGAAGTTTCGCCCGTGGTTGTAGCCAGTACCATGACTGAAGATCAACTCTTAATTGTTAATGGTGCAAGTACAGTTGAGCCTGTAAATGATCCTTTTTAAGTTCTTTTACCTTAGAAGGTTTTTTTTATTTGTGATTTGAGTTTTACCCTTTTTCAGTTCTTTTACCTGACTTATGTGTAACATACATTTACAAAGATTCTCCAAAGAGACCTATAAAAGGAGAAATATGTAATCAGTTGGGAGGGGCATCATTGAAATATATTTTGATTTACAAGCTTTCATATCTGAATAGTTGGAAGTTCTTTTCTCTATTTATTTTTCGATTATCAGTCACCCGATTCTTCTATTTTCTAGATTTGACTAAAAATTCATTTTTTGGTTGAACAAATTGGTTCTGTTACCGGGAATCTGATAATCAACGATATTTCTACTTGATTTTCTTGTTCACATCAGTCATGTCAAATTCATTTTTTGGTTGAACAGATACCTCTTATACAATCAATTCGCGTCATTTTAAATTGAACCTGCTCATGCAAAATCCCAGCTTCGTCACTCAATACAATAACGCTTTAATTTATCTATGATTATATTGACTAAGTAGCTACATACTGAAACAACGATGACGAATTAGGATACTTCAGTTGTATGAATATGGATGTTCTTAGAATTCATATTATTGTGTATGCTTCTCTTGTCCTTCAACATTACACCAAGAAATGGGAGTACAAGTACGATCTAGGGGTATTATTTACTTTTATTCAACATCATAAATTATTTATATTTGGTAATAACATATATAATATATATATATATATATATATATATATATATATATATATATATATATATATATTTTTCAGGTTATTATTTTGAAGAATTATTTTGAAAGAGACTATACGGTGTCATTTTCTCTCCCATCTATGCACTGGGAAGAATAAAGCCATGATTCCTGAACTAGTATTTTTTGTCGCCAACATATATGCATAAGCAATATCAAAGCAAATGAATAATTCATCAATTGATGATTGTTTGACAAGAGGTGTTGCTCAAATGATAAATACCCCATCTACAATCTTAGGATTGTGAATTCGAGTCACCAAAGGACCAATAGCTCTAATAAAAGGAGATCAAAAGGGCGATCAAAGCGATGGGGAATAAAAAAGATGGATACGTGTTTAGTTAGAGATGAGCATAGTTTTTGGTCTATAAGTGTTGGAAAGGTACCAAATTTTTTCTAGTTGTACACTTTACAAATAGACAGAAGCACGAGTTCATTATAGAAACAAGTTAAAAATATCTCTTTGTCCGGAGTGAATTTGGTTTTTTTTTTTCTATTAAATCATCATTCATTGTTTTCATCAGAAAAACTAGTGCATGCACAAGTACGTGTCGAAGCCGAATACTGAAAAAAAGAGGCACATTTGGCATCTTGTGTGCCTGAATCTCTGTGCCCATGCAAAAAGTAACATTTTAATTAGCTCTACTACAAGACTAGACTGATCATCTGAAGTTTATATATATGAGTAAAAACCAACTCATATTGTACACAATTTCAGCTTCACACAAAGGTTTATAATTTGTTTGATCAATCACTAGAAAGTTAAAAAAAAAATGGAGTACGATTTAGTGTTCTTGTACACAGCTTTGGCAGTGGGAATTTTAACCATTTATAGCATGCTAAAAAGAGCAAATATGTGGTTTTATACAATCAAATTTAGTTCAAAGGAATATCACTTTCCTCCAGGTGACATGGGCTGGCCATTCCTTGGGGACATGCCTATTTTCTGCAAATGTTTTAAAGGTGGCGATCCGGACTCATTTATTTCTTACTTCGTTACTAGGTAAGTATATCGTATTTGATATTCAATAAGTGGGCGTTTGGGCATAAGAATTGTAAAATTTCGAAAAATAAGTGTATTCTTTTTTTCAAGTGAAAATGATATATGAAAATTAGAGTTGTGTTTGAACATAAATATAATTTTGGGTTGTTTTTGAATTTTTTTGTGAGTGATCCGAAATGAAAATTTTGAAAAATCGGTTTTTTGAATTTTTTAAATTTTTAAAAATTTCAAAATTCATCTTCAATTGAAAATTAAAATTTTCATTCTGTTATGAAAAAAAAAGTGAAATTTTTGTATGGCCAAACTGCCTTATATATTTGCTATTCAATAAGTGGGTGTTTGGGCATAGAATTTTAAATTTTTGAAATTTTTTTTCAAGTAAAAATGGTATTTAAAAATTAAAGTTGTGTTTAGATATGAATATAATTTTGGGTTATTTTTGAATATTTGTGAGTGATCTGAAGTGAGAATTTTAAAAAATAGCCTTTTGAAAATTTTCAAGTGAAGTGAAGTTTTTATGGCCAAACACTGATTTAAAAAAAAAGTGAAAATTTTAGAGAAACGGTGAAATATTTCATGGCCAAACGGACCCTAAGTATTCTTTTCTCTTCTTTTTTTTTCTGAATTTCCATTACTAATATAAACATTCCTTAAACAAATTAAGGTACGGGCAAGGAGGAATGTACAAGGGATTAATATTAGGAAAGCCAAGCATAATCGTCACAAAACCAGAAATATGTAGGAAAATCATGTTAGATGATGAAAATTTTGACAGAAAAATGCCTAAAACAAGCTTAAATGTACTGGGACAAGAACCTCCATCAAATCAAGAAGACAAAAAGCGTCGAATGAGAAGTAATCCTATGCAGAGTCATGGCGGATCATTGTCTTTCCAATTTATCCAACGAAACTGTGAAAAATTCATTTGAGAAATGGGCTTCAATGGAAAAACCCATTGAGTTTCTCACTGAGATGAAAAAAACTACATTTGAGGTTCTTATGAGAATTCTTATAGGTGATGACTGATGAGGTTGCTCAAGATTTGCTTGACGTTGTTTTTAAGGAGAATACTTTCCTCATTCGTGGTTTTCTCAGCATCCCTATTAATATCCCCGGATTTGATTACAATAGAGCAAACAAGGTATGTGTATATATATATATATATATATATATATATATATATGCATGTAATGCATGTCTTATTTTCAAAATTATAGATCTCCTATTTTAAGGAGGCTTAATTATCTGTAGTTCAGTACTATTCTTTGGATGACAGTATAACTTAAAATCCAAAAAAAAAAGGAGTTTTTTTCTTGATTAAGAGGGTATTTGGATTGACTTTTAAAAAATAGCTTATAAGTTAATAAAAACTATAAGTTAAAATAATACCCAATTTTTGGCTTTTGGCTTATTTTTATATTCCCTCAGTTTCAATTTAGATGATCTAGTTTAACTTTGCACGGAGTTTTAAAAAAAAGTCTTTTAAAACTTGTGGTCTTAAAAACGTGGTTATAAAAATTTCTCACTAAAAGTAAAATGGTAAAATGAAGAGCTTAAACTTCAATTATTTTCAATTGCAGAAATGTGTCATTCTTTTTTAAACGGACTAATAAGAAAAGTATCTCGTTTAATTTGAAAAAAAAAAAGAGTACTTTTCATTCTAAAAGTAAGTGCTTTTAGAATAAGCCAAACCAAACACCCTTTAAATATCTGAAAGCGTTGAATTCACAAAAACTGTATTTTGAGAGGGTTTTATCATCCTAATTGTGGTTTTAAACAAAACGGAATGCAAATTAAAATTCGTTTTTCTAACTTATCTATTTTGAATAATCGATCTTTTTTATTGTTTCAGGCACGAGGAGCAATAGTTAAGATATTTTATCAGATATTAGAGGAAAGAAAAGCCATGATTGCAAAAAATAAAGCAATACTAAAGCCCAGCGTAATGGATACGATGGTAGACAGTAGTCAAGATTATGAGAATATAATTACCACACTAGTTTCGGTTACATTTGCTGGTTATGAATTTACTGCTGAGGTTGCGGCAAAAGCAATTATATATTTGGAAAAACATCCTGAGTTCTTGCATAAAGCAAAAGTACGTACACACTCACTACTTCTAGTTTAATTGATATTTTGTATGATATTCTTCTTAGTTTGTTGGTGATGCTTTCGCTTCGATTATTCTGTCATCCTGCCTCCCTACCATTTTATCTTTTTTATGTTATTTATTTGCTTTGAAAATGATAATAACAATTAAATTTGATGTTGTGGTTCTAAAAATACGTAATCTGTTTTTATACTAGTTGTTAGACAATTGATGCTAACTGAAAGACTAGACGATAAGATAAGAGCTTGTAGATAGTGTATTAATCAAACCGAATGGTTGGAAATCGGGCCCTCGAGCTGGCGTATACGGGGCCTTGAGGTCGAGTTGGATACCTGCTAAGGGCAATCGATGAAGGATTAACAGTTATGAGAGCTGGGATGGCGGCTCTTTATGATCAATAATGAGCAATAAATGATGAACAATAAATACAACACAATGAATATAAGCAATAATGGTAAATAATGAAACCAAGAGAATATGTTTAAGTTAGAGAGCATAGAATGTCCTTATATTGGATGTAATGAGTAGTATATTGTTTCTTGTCCTTACAAAATGATAAGGTTCCCCTTTATAGATGAGGGAGAATCCGAACATAGTACAAATATATTTATTACAAAGATATGGAGCTGGTACATCCATTTAATGTCATGGTACAGGATTGAACTAGCCTAATATACTTGGTCAGCTTTAATCACGTGCCTTGGGAACTTCCCACTAGTGAATCATTGCCGCTGGTTTGTACTGCCTCGAGGTCGATCCTTGAGAACCCTCGGGGTCGAACCCAAGCTGAACTTCGAGCCTTCTAGGGGCGGTCTTTACGAGGTGCCTTAATGATCACAAAATCGAACAACTGATTTTTACCGTATACAGATAGTCCCCGCATTTCTTAAATTAAAATAATAAGAAACAATTTTGACATCGATTGCCTCGAGCCTCTTGTGATGATATCATGCTTATGACATCAGCTTTAGCGATAACTGAGACGTCCTATCGATACGTCTTTCCTAGAAACATTTAATGTAGTGTCGATTTGCTTTCTCAAGGCGATAATATCGTCGCCGATCCGTCTCCCAACATGCATTGATTGTGTCTGTCGATACATTTTCCAAAGACACTGATTGTGTCGTCGATTACGTTGCCACCTTTTCTATAAATGGAAGCTTTCCTGAACCAAAACTTCATTCAATCGTTCTTCACCAACTTTTTACTCATTTCTTCTCTTCATCCTCATCCAACGCTATTTCCCATGGTTGAAGCCCGTGGCCATAAGATCACACGGCAATGTTCTTATCAGTTAAGCCATGGCCCTTTCCTAGAGATTTCACCTACTGAGTGGGATTGTAATGGTTTGTTGTTGTTGTTGTTGACCCAAAATAATGAGAGAGAAATCTTAAATTATCTTTGCATTAAAGGACATGCGAACTACGAACTTCTGCTCATCTCTCTTAGCTACCTGGTGCGGTGCTTCACTCCTTTTTCTTTCCGCGAAGTGAGGTGGTTCCATCCACTAACTGTTTCATCTCGCGCCGGTGCAATGTCTCAAGAAGTGTCCTCACAATAGTAGTGCTGACGAGACTCATACTCGCCAAATTTTTCACCCAGCCACTTTTTCATCTTTTTCTGCTTCTTCATCATTTTCTTCTTTTTGTCGTCCTTTTTTGCCTCGGAAGGGGTTCTTGAAGACATTTGGAAGGTCGAGATGGGTCCCCGAGAAAACGGTTCTCGCAAAAAAAAATGGCTCCTGAAGATGCATCCTCGAGCGTAGATTAGACTTTTGGTCGTTATTTTTTGTTTCTTTGCAAGGACCCTTCGTGGGCTTTTGTAATCTTCGTTTAGTAATGAAAAGTGTTTCCTCAATCTGTCCCTGATTTATGCCGGATTTCTTTTATTTGTGTTTGTGAAGAATCGGAGCACGTGATTTTGCCGATCAGTCCAAATACCGGACCTGGGCATAGGAATTTCCTGTTTTGATTGGTAAGTAGGATTTTTCTTGGGACTCTTTGTCGTTCCTCGAACCAAGCCTCAGTTGACTTGATACAAACTTGGGCCTCAATTTTTAGAACAAGACTTGGGCCATTTAGACCCCATCGAGAATCCTCGAGGGATAATGTGATTGAGCCTCTGAGAATAAAAATAACACTCAGTCTTTCGCGGACAGTCCCAGAGTGAAAGTTAGCTCAAGCTCGGGGCACCTGGAAACTTGTTTTGAACTTAGAGTGAAGATATCCTTAAGGCATTGTAGATAGACCCCAGATGAGGGTACACCTGGACTCGGACAACCCTTGGATTAAAATAACCGAGAGGACATTTAACTTTATCTGAAGGCGAAAGATAGCCCCAAGGCTTTATTAGTAGTTTTCGAGTGAAAATTGGCTCGAGCTTAGGTAGCTCGAGGGCCAGAGAATCGGGTGAATGAACCGCATTCGTAGTAGTAGGAATCCTCGAGGTAGGATACCACCTTGGGTTCAGGCTTATATGAGTAGCTCCTTAGAGCTTATCTTTCGTTTTGACAGAGATCCTCGAGATCAGGTACCATCTCGAGGCTCGTAATGATATTAATGGCTCCTTAGAGCCTATTTTATTTTTTATAGAGATCCTCGAGATTGGGTATCATCTCGAGGCCTGTAACGATGTCAAGGGATCCTTAGAGCCTATCTTCTTTTTTATAGAGATCCTCGAGATCGGGTACCATCTCGAGGCTAGGTTGACGCGGGGCTCTATTATCCCTAAAATGTCGTACGGTAGCGTTATTTGCATGAAATTGTTATGAAACGACCAAGGTGATACCGCCGGTACATCTTCCCAAAGTGATAATGGCTTAGTTAGTATTTTTTAACTGGCCTTTGAGGCAGGCAGACATCCACCGCTTGCTCTAGATATAGGTTTGTCTTCCCTCTTTTGAGGATTTCGCTATTCTGAGTAGCTATCCTCCTTCGTAGAGTTCCTCTTTCCTGCGTTAGGTCCTTCACCATTTTAACTTTGAAGCCCTCGCTCAAATTCCCGCTCCAATTCTCTGATTTTACCATAGTTATGGCTGCTATGCCAGGATCCATTTGGCAAGGAGAATAAAGTTTCACCTCTGGTTCCCGCCTGGTTGGTGGTGCGTCGCTGGTGTCAGGCGAGCCAGCCTTGGGACATTTTATTTCGAGGGGAGACTTTTTGTCAGAAAAGCCTCCCAATGTTCAGGGTCATTGGGAGTATGCCTCGAAGTTTATTTCTTTAATAGGAGAGGAGCACCTTGAGTCTGTGAGGAAAGACCGTGGATGGGGGTAAAATGTAGTACTGCAGGTACCTTCCCCGAAAGAGAGAATCATTGGATCATGCCAAGGGATTTTTGAACATATACACGTACCTCTTTACGCTGGGCCCCCTTGATAGGGTCGTGCTCGACTTTTGTCGAAAGTATCAGGCTATCTTGGCACAGGTTCTTCCGTTATTTTGGAGGATAATATTGATGATGAGATTCTTTGCAGAGAAAGCAGGGATCGAGTTCACCCTTAGTCATATCTTCAGGCTGTACCGGCCTTTTCACCAGGCCCTTCGTTGTTGATGATGAAAAAGATGGGGATCGGGGATGGATGAGCAGATTTGTCTGAATATGGACTGTCGACATTATTCCAGCAGAGTTTCTGCCATTTCTTGAGGAATGGAATTTTACACGTAAGTGGTACACTTGTGCCTTTATTATTTTGCTTATGGCGGAGGCGGGCTCCGTAAATGCGCCTTTCTTTCCCTTTCTGCAGCAATTTTATGGGTGCCATATGAGGTCCCCGACCTTTGACGGATTGGGCTTGGAACTTGGCGACCCACTTGACTTACGATGAATGTAAGTGGAGAGACTTGTTTAAAGGTAGATAGGCGGAAAAACACCACGGTACGTGCTTGTGATTTTATCCTTTTTTGAAAGTCACTTTCTTTTCATGCGTACAAACTTCGTCATCGTAGGTGTTGGGGAGTTCTTTGACGTGAGATCGTGCCCTCTCGGAGAGGGAGAAAGATCGTCGGCTTCGGGGTCGAGGAACAAAAATAATAATCAAAAAGGGCCCTCGCACGGCGACAGTGCTTATAGTAAGACGAGTCCAGCACAGAGGCTCAGAGAGGATGTATCAGCTGATCCTGCAATGCCTGAGGTCTCTAGTTTTGGAAAAATGGTCCCTACTCCCCTGCCATCTTCTTTTCCCGTTTAAGGTACCTCGAGGAATGAGGATTCTCTGTTGCTGACTTCTTCTCCCGCCAAAGGTACTTTGAGGGATGTTCGAAGCCAGGTGACGCACATATTGAGCGACCGTACCCCAACCGGGAGCGATTTTACTGGGGTTGATAGAGCCAGACTAGTATATGTGCGCTCGATTTTTTAGGAAGCTCAGCGGCTCTACTCTGTGGTGAGTTTTGACCGATCGCATTGGCTTTTTAGTTTTTGTAATTTTTTTCTCTCTTATCGAGTTTCTCCTTCATATGCTTTTAACAAGCTCAAGTCTGAGCGACTTCGTCGTGAGGCCAGGCAGCAAAAAGCCGTGGATGGGGAAGAAATCCCTCAGGCTTCTTTGCGATGAGAGGGAAGACGAGTTGGCATATTTGCAGTATGATGTGAGTCGAGGTCTGAACTACGAAAGCTACCTAGAAGAGCAGGTAATTTTTGTTCCAAGGGAGTGCATGTTTCTTCTTCTATCTTCTGAGGCTACTGTTTTGCTTTATTCAATTGTAGAAAAAGATGGAGGACCTAGAATGCCTTTGGAGAGAAGTTGGTCAAGCCAAGTGTGAGTGCGATGAGCTAAAGGCTCGGGTGGACGCCCAGGTTGCGGCTAAGAAGGCTGTTTTGACCAAGGCTTCCGCCCTCGAAGTACAACTCTGCAACGCTCCTAAGAACAGCTCAGTCCGAACGGACAAGATTACAAGGCTCAAGTTTGAGATTTTGAAGATAAAGGCCGAAGTTGTGGTGCTTGGGCTAAAGCTGAAGCGATCCAAACTAAGGCTAATAAGAAAGTGGCCGCCTATTTGAAGGATGATGCCAATGCTCGAGCTGAGCTGAGAGGGGCTCTTGACCGTGAGAGCAGAAGCAAGGAGTATGCTCAGTGAAAATCTCAAAGGGAAACCTTCGAGGAGATCCACGCTAGGGGCTTTGATTTCTCGAAAGAGATAAAGCAGGCAAATACGGACCAATATGATGCTAAGTTCCTTCTGTCTGATGCCGAAGATAGCGAGAAAGAGGCCGACGGGCCACAGTCCCCAAGGGGGACTTAGGCTTAGGCTTTTTTTTCTTTTCAGTCTTGTGTATGGTGTTCCTAGAAGACTTTATAAGTGAAGCCTTATGTAATTAAGAAGGAAAAACTTTTGGTTCCATTTTTCTTCACATGTGCACGTCTTTCTTTGCTTTGAATTTCGATGTTTTGTCAATGATTGGCCGGATAAATTGGGCCTTGGGGTAAAAAAACCTTAGGATTTCAATATAGCCCCGAGCCTCGTCGGGCTGGCCCGTAGGCTTTTACGTGTTTGCCTTTAGGCATTCTTAAGTGTGTTTGGGTTTGATCTTCAGGTCAGGTTTCGAATTTGGTTTATTGATCTTCAAGTTTTTGAATTTTAAGCTGGCCTTTATGCCCTTACACATTGGGTCGGTACGAACTTTTATATGGGCTGACGACAATGGCTCTTACGCATTGGGTCGGTACGACCTTTTAGTATAAGCCAGCGTTTAGGCTCTTATACTTTTGCTTTTAGGCATATTCAGTTAATTGTTTTGCGTTCGGTCTCCAAGTCGGGTTTCAACTCGAGCTCATCGACCCTTAAATTTTTGAATTTAAAGATGGCCCTTAGACTCTTACACGTTAGGTCGGTACGACCTCTCATATGAGTTGGCGGAAATATCTCTTACGCATTAGGTCGGTACGACCTTTTATATGAGATAGCAGCAGTGACTCTTACACATTAGGTTGGTACGACCTTGTATATGGGCTGGTGACAGTGGCTCTTACGCATTAGGTCGGTACGACCTCTGATATAAGCTTTAGTTTTCCCTCGTTAAGGACTTTTTAAAATTGTGTTTGCCTGACTCTTCAACTGTTTGATAAAAACCGTGATTGTGAGTCTTTATGTCGCGATGAACGAGCACCTCGGGAGGTTTTGCTCGGTGGCTGAGTGTTTCAAAGACTATAGTTTGGAGCTGACATGGTCGAAGCGCTTTTTCCTATATCGAGAGTAGCTGTTTAACCGGTTCTTTTTTTGAAGTACTTTTGAAGTAATTGAAGTCCTGTGATTTTATAGCGACGGTCGGGCATCCCCGAATTGCGTTAGTTTGGCCGAAGCCTTATGACCGTAGTCATTTATGTTTGGCTGTGGCCTTTTAGTTCCCGAATGAGGTAGTTTTGGCATCTATATCGAGGGTATGCCTTTTTAGGGGTCTTACAAGTTTGAATATATAACGTTAAAGTCGGGGTAATGCCTTTTTGTAAGGTCTTATAATTTTTACATGCCTTATTTAAGGTCTTACAGTTTTGGTTACTTGGTACAAGTATGGCTCATGCCTTGCTTGAGGTCTTATAGATTTGGTTACTTGGTACAAGTATGGCTCATGCCTTGCTTGGGGTCATACACATTTTGGTGTTGCCTTATAAAGGTCTTACGAGGTCGAGGTTGCCCATATAGGGTCTTATGGCCTTGGGTTTTGATAAGTCGATGGGGTGGCAATTGGCGATAGTCCCCTAGACATTGAAAGTTTTCTTGGCTCTGAAGCCGTTTTTGTAGACTTGACGTTGCCTCATTGAGGGCTTACGAGTTCGAAGCTTCTGACTCGGAGGTCATACGGCTTCGAGTTTTTGAAGACAGTCCCTGAGTGTTCGAGATGCTTTTTGGCTCTGGAGCCATTTTTGTAAACTTGGTGTTGCCTCATTGAGGTCTTAAAAGTTCGAAGCTTTCGGCCCGGAGATCAGACGACTTCGAGTTTTTGAACCCAGTCCCCGAGTGTTCGGGACTTTTTAGGCTCTAGATCCGTTTCTGTAAAGAATAGTAAATTTCTTTGAAATGCGGAATGCTTTGATGAAGGGGAAAGTTTTCTTTGATTACATGGTACAAGTATACATGTTTTTTCTATCAAGGGCTCGATTATTCTATGCGGACATAGTTCGTTCGACCGTTTGGCCTGGTACATCATTTTCATATCGAGACCCCATTTAGCACATCTTGGCTTCTCTGAGGAGGTGACCTTCCGGGGGGATGCCCTCTAGTAATCGAGGTTGATTGAGTAGAAGCCTTGAATAATTTTTACGTCTTCCTTAGGTAGCACATAGATGGTGTCTAGTTAAAAACATTACCGGTAAAACCCTTCCTGGGATAAAAACCCGATCGAAGGAAAAAAGTGCAATGTATGCTTTTGGAACCTAAAGCCTTCGAGTTGGAAAGCACTTCGGATATTTCGATCGAATACCTGCATACAGGTTAGTGTAAAATGTAACTAAAAAGGGAGATGATTATACCTTAGTGCTGATGGCGCCTTGGGCCTCGATGTGCTTCGAACGTTTTTGTTTAGGACACCACACGGTCCTTTGCTTGTTTAGTCAGGTGTAGCCGAGAATATAGCTTGTTATTGCTATTCTACTATTTGTTTATCCTTTTGCTCCTTCGATGGTGGAGGTATTGGCGTCGGTGCCACATCGTGCACTGTAAACATCTCTTTTGCTGCATGGTGTTCCCCGTAGATTGTTTTTATCCCATCCTTTGTCAGAAATTTCATCATTTGATGGAGGGTGGATGGTACTTCTCTCATGTAGTATATCCACGTCCTTCTGAACAAGGCATTTTATCGCATGTCTCCTTCGATGACATGAAACTTGACATTTTAGGTTGTGCCAGCTACATTGACCGGGAGGGTGATTTCTCCTTTCGTTATTTCGCTCGCTGTGTTGAATCTGTTGAGGAATCGAGAGGCGGACACGATCTGGTCGAGCAGTCCGAGCTGCTCCACCTTTCTTTAGATCCACAAGCACACGCTTAATTTGAAAAGTATTTACAAGAAAAGAAATTACCTATGCGTCGTTATGGGGTTGAGATAGAGCCTCTATGTCTTCATCACTAAATATGAGGGCGTCGGGTATGTAACCTCGAGTTCGTTTTTCCCTAGTGATGGATATTTTTGTTCTCCTGACCATGGGTTCCTATGTAGCATTGATACCTCCAAAGATCATATGGATGACATGTTGTGTCTTGTCTGTTTCACTCTTCTTGGTCGCCTATCTTTCCCGGGACTAATTTTTGGCTCGATCGCTAAGAAATTATCGGAGGTGACCTTTGCTGAGTAGTCGGGCTACTTCTTCCCGAAGTTGTTGGCAATCCTCACTCCTGTGACCGTGTGTGTTATGAAATTCACACACTAAGTTATGGTTCCTTTGTGAAGGATCTTATTGTACAGGCCTTGGCCACCTGGTGTCTCTGATTTTACCGATTCTGTGTGCCTATCGAATCAAGCTCTGATAACAAGTCCCCAAGGATTCTAGATTCGATCCATCCTTCGGTTATTGCGCTGTATGTTACGCCTCAGGGCGTTTCTCTTATCTTCAGTGTATGGTTGGTATCTCTCTTTCTTTGGCTTTGTCTCCTTTGCCGGAAGTCTGCTAGGATATATTGAGCCCGAGGGGATTCCTAGTTGGTCTTCTTCAACCCTAATCTTTGATTGGTATCGGTTGTGGACGTCCAACCAAGTCACGGTGGGATATTCAACTAAAATCTGCTTCAGCTATTTCGAACTATCGAGCTTCGCTCGTTCAAACCTTGAGTGAAGGCCTGCACTGCTATTCGTCGGAGACTGGTGGTAGTTCCATTCGTTCCATTTGAAAGCGAGATATGAAATCTCGTAGCATCTCGTTCTCCTTTTGCTTGATTTTGAAGATGTCGAATTTCCTTGTTGCTACCTTGATGGCACCAGCATGTGCCTTTATGAAGGAATCTGCCAGCATGGCAAATGAATCTATCGAGTTTAGGGCTAGGTTGTGATAACACATCATCACCCTTTTAAAAGCGTATCTCCAAACTTTTTTAGTACGAAGGATTCGATCTCGTCGTCCTTTAGGTCGTTGCCCTTCACTGCACAAGTGTAAGCAGTGAAATGCACGTTGGAGTCCGAGGTTCCGTTGTACTTCGGAAGGTCGGCCATTCTGATCTTCTTTGGAATGGGTTTTTGGGCCTCTTCCTGTGGGAACGGTTTTTGTACTAACTTCTTCGAATCTACACCTTTCAGGATCGGGGTGCGCCTAAAATTTGATCGACCCTATAATTGTAGGTGTTACATCTCGTATTTTTGTACGTTAAAAGTTTCGTCTTCAGTTAATTGACGTACACTCGGGGATGAGATCGTATTGACGTTAACGTATTTATGCTATTTATAACAAGCGATAAAGAAGTGTCATGAAGGATAAATGGTACACGAATTAAAAAAACGAGTTTCATTGAAAGTGGCCAATTTGGGATAAAATATGGGTCGAGCGATAATACCCGACAATTAGGAACTAGTACCATGCAAGGTACCACATGACCATGATAGTATAATATATAAAGTATAATTGAAGTATTTTAAAATAAATATAATTTTAAGTAATCTGTGGTAAATCTTAAATTATGCGGGTAATTGATTAATTACCGGGTAACAGGATATTACCCAATTAACTAATAAGTGGATAAAAAAATTAGTATCCCACCCCCACCCCACATGGCAAGAAGCCACAAAATTGGAAATGACTAAGTAGTCACTTTGCCAGATGGCTAATATGTGATAACCAAGTCATAACTTAAGTCTTGATAAGATTTTTAAATCTTATCCATAACATTTAGAAGGAATGCCTTGTAAAGGCTTCAAAATCAAAAATCTGTCTTTGGCTTAGAAGCCAAGGATGTTAAGCAGAAACATTCCATTTTCAAAACAAAGGCTTCATTAGAAGCAAATTCGTCCAAACTTCAACAAATCCAAGCAAAGTTTCGTTCCAATTTCAGAAGTAGAAGCTTCATTTTCTCGTTCCAACATATTTCACGTAAATAGAAGCTTCACTTCGATCAAATAATTGAAGGAACGGGTATGTTAAGGCCCTCCCTTCTTTCTTTTGGCATGGTCCAAATTATACTGAAAAACGAGCAAACACATAATTTTCATAAATTACTCTATTCATAGAAATAGTAGTGGTGTCTATATTATTGATTTCCCATGAGAATTATTATTATCTTCTGTTCATGGGTCTCAGAATAATTCTCAGTTAGAAAAGTTTATCCGGAAGGAATATTGAGATTATTACGTAGTTTTCATGCATTTCACTCATGTGCAATGATCCATGACTAGATGGCGTTATATACACGTATATATGTAAATATATGTATATGGGATATAGAAAAAAGTTACAGTGTTATACACGCACCACCACCCGATCAGCTGGTATATGTAAATGATGTGCCCACGGTGGCCGAAATGATATGATAGGATGCCCACAATGGCTTGATGACATTATGTACACCCACATCTATGTATGGCATGACATTTATTCGCACATGCATGACATTATAAATATTTCAGAATTATAAAGTTATTCAGATTGAAAGACGTGTTTCTATATTCCATGTTTCATCTATGTATTTTACGTACTAGTGTTCATGCCTTACATACTCAGTACATTTTTCGTACTGATGCCCTATTTTATAGGGCCTGTGTTTCATGTCCGTAGGTGCAGGTAGGCAAGCTGACGGTACCCCTTCTTAGGATCCCTAATAAGTGAGAGTTGGCGTACTCTACTTAATTCGGAGCTGCTTTTGATTTTGGTATGATACGTTTGTGTGTGTATATATATATATATATATGACATGGCTCAGTCCCGTCTTTGTACAGTTATGTTTCTATTAGAGGTTTGTAGACGGTATGTATAGTTGGGTTATATGTGGCCTAGTCGGCTTTCAATTTTGGATGTATAGTTGTCTATAGCAGCCTTGCCGGCTCGCCCACTGTATTCTGCATGTATACGTACATATGTCCTGGTGACAGGTTTTCTGAATGTATGTTATTTTCGTAATTCAGCAGATGTTATTCAGGTTCATTATCTTAGATGCATGCTTAGGGGTATTTGACAGGTAGGACTCAAGCACCCGTCGTGGCCCATCGGTTTGGGTCGTCACAAAATTGGTATCACAAAGTTCTGTCCTAAGTTTGTCTACAGACCGTGTCTAGTATAACCTTGTTTATCAGTGTATTGTGCACCACAAATATAGACAGAAGTCTACAGGACATATAGGATGTTACCTCTGTTCTTATCTTAGATCGTGCAATATGAGCATTCGTGTTCCTAACGACGTGTTTTGTTTTAGCAATGCCTCCGAAGACTACAACCGCAAGCACGGGTTAGAAAGCTATGAAGGTGTTAGAAAGAGAGATAAGTTATACTATGGATTTAGACCCATCGGAGATCATGGGTTCTATTGAGCAGGATCTATCCGAGGATCCATATGAGTGACCCGTTCGAGCTGTTTTGACCACTCCGGCAGTAGATGGGGTGTAGGAGTTCCGATCTCACCAAGTCCCTTAGTTTCACAGCACGTTGATCAGGGTATAATGGGAGTAGTGCATGGATTGGCACAACCGAGATTCCCTCAAGCTCAAAACTATGTCAAGGCATTTGAGGACACCAGTTCTTCTGAGGTTTCGGATAGTCCACAGTCTTGGGAGTCCATCAATCAAGGTTCATCGGTGTATGTTATGGAATACGCAGAGGAAGAAGATAGTAGTTGGGCCAAGAGGAGGAATGTAACTGATAAGGACATGAAGATTCCACTTCGAAGTGTGTCTGATCGAGCGCAAGGACCCTCTACTTTAGACTTCCTCCAAGTTTCAGTTTTTGGTTGATAAGTTCCACCTCTTATTGGAACATTACCAAGTCAGGGTTCTAAAAGTGTTAGGTTATTTTATAAGAACGTAGGGAGCCCCGTCCCGACTTGTATATATTATGGTTAAGCCTACTTAGAGGTTTTGCAGACATTATCCTGTATATATGTTATTTTATAAGGACGTAGGGAGCCACGTCCCGGATTGTATATATTATGGTTATGCCTACTTAGAGGTTTTGCAGATATTATCCTGTATATAGTTTTGGATATGACATATATACGGCCTAGTCAACCCCTATCTATATAAATCTTTTTGTAAATTAGTTATGCGAGTTATGTTTTACTATTGTTACCTATAGATATGGATGTGGCCCGAAATGGCCCGTGATAGATTTGATAATAAACAAGGATAAGGTACGTGGTGTTCGGTTGGTAGAACTTAATGTTATAATAGGTATAGAAAGGTTGGCTTTTTGTTATGCTAACATTAAGTATAGATCGAAGATGGTTTGATTTCAGTTTCTAAGAAACCCTATTTTAGAATGGAAAGTTAATACCACATCTCCAAGAGGTAAATTTATCTCCTATCTCAAGGCAAGGAAGATAATCATAAAGGACTATATTTATCACTGATTTCGTGTTTGGGATGTGGAAGTAGAGTCACTAACCATTCAGTCATTTTCTGTAGTTAATGAGTTTCCTGTTGTTTTTCCTAATGAACTTTAGGGTCTCCCGCCAAAGCGAGAAATTGAGTATGCTATTGAACTACTACTAAATGCTCACTCAATATTTATTCCTCCCTATACAATGTCCCCAAAGCTGAAAGAGTTAAAAGAATAATTAAAGGACTTCCTTGAAAAAGGATTTATTAGACCTAGTACGTCACCATGGGGAGTACCTGTTTTGTTTGTGAGAAAGAAAGGCGGTTCCTTACGAATGTGTATTGATTATAGGCATCTGAATAAGGTGACGATCAAGAATAAGTATGCGCTCCCGTGAATTGATGATTTATTTGATTTGTTGCAAGGTGCCAGGTATTTTTCAAAGATAGACCTGAGGTCCGGGTACCATCAAATAAGGGTTAAGAATAAAGATATTCCGAAGACAACATTTAGGACCAGATACGGGCACTTTAAATTTCATGTTATGTCATTTGTTTTAACCAATGCCCCAGTAGTATTCATGGATTTGATGAACTGTGTGCTCATGACCTTTTTAAGATTTGTCCGTAATCGTATTTATCGACAATATATATTGGTATATTCTCGTTCAGAGGATGAGCATGCAAATCATTTGCGTATTGTGCTCAAAGTTCTACAAAAAAGGAAGTTGTATGCAAAATTCTCTAAAAATGAATTCTGGTTGAACTCTATAGCTTTCCTTGGGAAATCATTTGGGGTGAAGACATCTGGGTGGATACACAAAAGAGTGAGGCATTCAAGACTTGGCCTAGGCCCACAACACCGACGGAGGTTCGTAGTATCTCCGTTTGGCAGGTTATTACAGGAAACTTGTAATGAAATTTTCTTCTTCTAAGCACCTTTGACCAAAGTGGTATGTGGTGTCTCGATTAATGTTCCGGAATAACAGAAGGAAATCTATGATGCAATTAAGTTGAAGAAAGATTGCGAATAAGTATAAATATATATGTGTAGGTCGCAAGCTAAAGTATGATAAAGCGACAAGGTTTTTGGAAGACACGAGGAAGGATAAGAAAAGATGAGTGAAAAGGTGACGAGAATGGATAAGTCCTTGGGGTTAAGCTCATAAGAGAGCTGATGGCTTCTCTAAGTTAAAGAAGGCTCAGTATAGCCTGAATGAACTCAAAGGAGCCTATGACTAGTAATATTTGGAATAGATAAAATGTTGCCCTGACAGTGGAATAAGGGCGTGATTGTGATAAATAGAGGACGAAGTTTGGGCCTTCGAAAAAGGAAAGTTCACGAATTGTAAAAGATTATTATACCCATGTAAGTTAACTCAGAAGGGAGCTAAGTTTCAATAGACTGATGCTTGCGAACGGAGTTTCCAGGCATTGAATGACAGATTAACTTCAACACTGATTCTACCACTTTTAGAAGGAACCGATGGTTAGGTTATGTACTGTGACGCTTCAGACGTTGGATTGGTTTGTGTGTTGATACAGCATGGTAAGGTTGTAGCTTATAACAACTAAGAAATCATGAGAAGAATTACCCGTCCCACTATCTACAGTTAGCCGTAGTGATTTATGCACTAAAGATGTGGAGGCACTACTTGTAGGGTATTCATGTTGATATCTATACGGATAATAAGAGCCTCAAGTATAGGCGACCTACACTTCCGTCCAGGTCTGGCACATGTAATCCAAATTCTCCAACATCGAACCACCCTATAGGCGACCTACACTTCCGTCCATAAAGAGCTTCGTATGTTGCCATCTGAATACTAGAATGGTAAGTATTATTATATGCGAACTCAATAAGCGGCATATGATCATCCCAGCTACCTTTGAAATCTAGTACACAAGCTCATAACATATCCTCCAGTGTTTGAATAGTACGCACAGCCTGTCCGTCTGTCTGTCTGTCTGGAGATGAAATGTTGTACTAAGACTTACTTGAGTCCCCAATCCCTTTTAGAAGGACCTCCAGAAGTTAGCTGTAAATTGAGATCCTCTATTCGAGATAATAGATATAGAGACATCATGCAGTCATACTATCCCCTTGTTATAAAGCCTAGCATAATCCTCTTAGAAATATGTAGTTATAATAGACAGAAAATGGGTTGACTTTGTAAACCTATCCATAATCACCCATATCGTATCGAACTTACTAGGTACAGGGTAAGCCTATGATCAAGTAAATATTGATTACTTCCCATTTCCAAGTCAGAATCTCCATAGCTTGCAATAACCCATCAGGTTTTTGATGCTCAATTTTAACCTGCTGACAGTTAGGATAGTGAGCAACAAACTCTGCTATATCCTTTTTTCATTCCGTCACACCAATACACTTTCCTAATATCATGATACATCTTTGTTGCTCCTAGATGGATAGAAAATGAGAATAGTGAGTTTCTCCCATAACCTACTCACACAAACCTGCAATATTAGGCACACACAATCGTCTTCAATATATGAGAACCCCATTTGTGTAATTCCAAATGGTGTCTTCTCTTTCTGAAGGGTGGTATCCCTATAATGAACTAACCCAGGACCATCGTACTGGCGTACCTTCACTTCAGTTACTAATGAAGATGTTGTCGTATTCTAAAGAGTAATTCCAATGTCACATGAGTCCACTATCCGAATTCCAAGACTAGCTAGCTGATGAACCTCATGGGCTATTCCCCTCTTTTCTGGCTGTAAATACGAAAGGCTATACATAGACCTACAGCTGAGGAAGTCGGCTACTACGTTTGCGTTCCCCGTATGGTATAAAATATCAACGTCATAATCTTTAAATAACTCCAACCATCTTTTTTAACATAAATTCAATTCCTTTTTCTTGAAGATATACTCGAGGCTCTTATGATCCACATAGATATCAACACGAATGTCATACAAGTAGTGCCTCCATATCTTTAGTGCATGAAATGCCAAGGCTAACTCTAAATCGTGGGTACGGTAGTTCTTCTCGTGCTTTCTTAGTTGTCTAGAAGGATGAGCCACAACCTTACCATGCTGTATCAGCACACAACCCAATCCAATGTCTGAAGCATCACAATAGATAACGTAACCATCGGTCCCTTCTGGAAGCGTTAGAACTGGTGTTGAAGTTAATCTATCCTTTAAGGCCTGGTTAACTCCGTTCGCAAGCGTTGGTCCATTAAAACCTAGTTCCCTTCTGAGTTAACTTACATGGTTATCCTAATCTTGTACAATTCAGGAAATTCTCCTCTTCGGAGACCCAAACTTCATCTTTTATCCCTCACAATTGTGCCCTTATCCCACTATTAGGGCAACATTTCATCTATTCTAGACGTTACTATTCTTAGACTCCTTTGAGTTCATCCGAGCTATACTGAGCCTTCTATAACTTCGAGAAACCATCAGATCTCTTATGAACTTATTCCCAAGGACTTATCTATTCTTGTTACCTTTTTACTCATCTTTTCTTATCCTTCCTCCTGTCTTCCTAGAACCTTATCGCTCTACCATACTTGAGCTTACGACCTACACATATCTATTTATACTTATTCACAACCTTTCTTCAACCTACTTGCACCATAGATTTCCTTATGTTATTCTGGAACATCAAGAAAGACACCACATACCAATTTGGTCAAAGGTGCTTTGAAGAGAAGAAAATTTTGTTATAAGTTTCTTGCAATAACCTGTCAAAAGAAGCTACGAGCATTTATCGGTTTTGTGGATCTAGGCAAAGTCTTCACTGCCTCAGTCTCTTGTGTATCCACTTGGATGTCATTACCCGAAATAATATGCCCAAGGAAAGCTACAGATTTCAACCAGAATTCATATTTAGAAAATTTTGCATACAACTTCCCTTCTTGTAGAACTCTGAGCATTGTGTGCAGATGATCTGCATGCTCAGCCTCTGAACGAGAATATACCAATATATCATCAATAAATACAATTATGAACAGATCTAAGAAAAGCCTAAACACACGGTTTTTTAAATCCATGAATACTGCTGGGGTACTGGTCAGGCTGAACGACATAACTTGAAACTCAAAGTGCCCATATCTAGTCTTGAATGTTATCTTCGGATTATCTTTATCGTTAACCCTTACCTGATAGTACCCGGACCTTAGGTCTATCTTTTAAAAGAACTTGGCACCTTGCAAGTAATCAAATAAATCATCAATTATCAGGAGTGGGTACTTATTCTTGATCGTCACCTTATTCAACTGTCTATAATCAATACACATCCGTAAGGAACCATCTTTCTTCCCCGCAATTAACACAAGTGCTCCCATGGTGATATACCAGGTCTGATAAAGCCTTTTTCAAGCAAATTCTTTAGTCGTTCCTTCAACTCTTTTAGCTCTACGGGGACCATTCTATAGGGAGGAATATATGTTGGATGCGTATCCGGTAGTAGGTCAATAGAAACTCAATTCCTCGCTCTGGCGGAAGACCCTAAAGTTCATCAGGAAAGGACAATGGTTGGTAACTCTACTTATACATCCCAAACCCGAACTCAGTGATAAATATAGTCCTTTCTGATTATCTTCCTTTCCTTAAGATAGGAGATAAATTTATCTCTTGGCGATACCGTATTATCTTTCCATTCTAAACTAGGCTATCCTGGAAATTGAAATCAAACCATCTTTGATCTACACTTGATGTTAGCATAACAAAAGGCCAACCAATGCATATTTATTATAATATCATGTTCTACCCAACCGAACACCACGTATCTTATCCTTGTTTTTTACCAAATCTATCAAGGGCCATTTCAGGCCACATCCATATATATAGGTGGCCATAATAAAACATAACTTGCTTAACTAATTTAGAAAAAGGCTTATATACACAGGGGTCGACCAGGCCGTAGACACGTCATACCCAAAACTATATACAAGATACTGTCTGCAAAACCTTTAAATAGACATAACCATAATATGTACAAGTCGAGGCGGGGCTACCTACGTCCTCACAAAACAACCTAACACATTTAGAACCCTGATTTGGTATTATTCCAAGAAGAGATGGAACTCACCAACCAAAAACTGACACTTGGATATAGTCTATAGTAGAGGGTCCTTGCCTTGTCCTATATAAGAACCTCGATCGGACACACTTCGAAGTGGAATCTTCATGTCCTTATCAGTTACTTTCCTCTTCTTGGCCCAACTACTATCTTCTTCCTCCGCGTATCCCATAACATACACCGACGAACCTTGATTGACAGACTCTCAAGAATGTGGACTATCTGGAACCTCAGAAGAGCTGGTGTCCGTAAATACCTTCACATAGTTTTGAGCCTGAGGGAATCCCGGATGTGCCAATCCATGCACTACTCCCCTTATACCCTGATCAACGGGCTGTGAAACTAAGGGACTTGGTGAGGTCGTAACTCCTCTTACCCCATCTACTGGCGGATTGGTCGAAACAACTCAAACAGATGACTCATATGGATCCTCGTATGGATCCTGCTCAATAGAACCCATAATCTCCGATGGGTCTGAATCCATAGTATAACTTATTTCTCTTTCTAACACCTTCGTAGCCTTCTGACCCATGCTAGCGGTTGTAGTCTTCAGAGGCATTGCGGAAAACGTAACACTTTGTTAGGAACATGAATGCTTATGTCACACGATCTAAGATAAGAAGAGAGGATACATCTATACATCTATAAGTGTGGTATACAACACACCCATAAACAAGACTCTACTAGCGATCTATAGACAACCCTAGGACAGAACTGTTCTGATGCCACTTTTGTCACGATCCAAACCGATGGGCCGCGATGGGTGCTTGAGTCCTACCTGTCAAAGACCCCTAAGCATGCATCTAAGATATGAACATGAATAACATCTGCTGCATTACGAAAATAACATACGTGAAGGAACCTACTATCAAGGCATATGTACGTATACATCCAGAATACAGTGGGCGAGCCGGCAAGGCTGTTATAAACAACTATACATCCAAAATTGAAAGACAACAAGGCCACATATAACCCAACTAGACATACTATCTACAGACCTCTAATAGAAATATAGCTATACAAATACGGGACTGAGCCACGTCACACACACACACATACACACATACATATATATATATATATATATACACACACACAAACGTATCGTACCAAACCAAAGCAGCTCCGGATCAAGTGGAGCACGCCAACTCTCACTGATCAGGGATCCTAAGGAAGAGGACCGTCAGCTTGCCTACCTGCACCTGTGGGCATGAAACATAGGCCCCGTGAAATAGGGTGTCAGGACAAAAAATGTACTGACTATGTAAGGCATGAAAATTAGTACGTAACAAATATAGATGAAACATGGAATATAGAAAAACGTCTTTAAATCTGAATAACTTTGTAAATTCTAAAACGTTTATAACATCATGCACATGCATATAAATATCGTGTCATGCATAGGTATGGGTGTACATAATATCATCAAGCCACTGAGGGTATCCCATCATATTGTCTCGGCCACTGTGGGCACAGCATCAACATATACCAGCTGATCAGGTGGTGGCGCGTATATAATGTTGTAACCTTTTCCCATATTTCATATACATATATTTATATATATATACGCGTATATAACGTCATCTGGTCATGGGTTAATGCACATGTATAAATGAGTGAAATGCATGAAAAATATGTAATAATATCAATATTCCTTCTGGATAAATTTTTCCAACTGTGTATTATTCTGAGAACCATAAACAGAAGATAATAATATTTTTCATGGGGAATCAATAATATAGACACCCCTATTATTTCTATGAATATAGTAGATTATAGAAACTATGTGTTTGCTCATTCCTTCAGTATAATTGGACCATGCCAAAAGAAAGAAGGGAGGGCCTTAACATACATGTTCCTTGAATTATTTGATCGAAGTGAAGCTTCTGCTTCCATGAAATATGTTGGAACGAGAAAATGAAGCTTCTGCCTCTGAAATTGAAACGGAACTTTGCTTGGATTTGTTGAAGTTTGGACGAATTTGCTTCTAATGAAGCCTTTGTTTTAAAAATGGAATGTTTCTGCTTAACTTCCTTGGCTTCTAAGCCAAAGGCAGATTTTTGATTTTGAAGCCTTTACAAGGCATTCCTTATAAATATTATGGATAAGGTTTACAAATCTTATCAAGACTTAAGTTATGACTTGGTTATCACATATTAGCCATCTGGCAAAGTGACTACTTAGTTATTTCCATTTTGTGGCTTCTTGCCACGTGGGATGGGGGTGGAATATTAATTTCTTTGTCCACTTATTAGTTAACTGGGTAATGTCTTGTTACTTGGTAATTAATCAATTACCCGCATAATTTAAAAATTACCATAAATTACCTAAAATTCTATTTATTTTTAAAATACTTCATATATACTTTATATATTATATTACCGTGGTCATGTAGTTCCTAATTGTCGGGTATTATCGCTCGACCCCTATTTTATCCCAAATTGGCCACTTTTAACGAAACTCATTTTCTTTAATTCGTGTACCCTTTATCCTTCATGACACTTATTTATCGCTTGTTATAAATTAAATAACGTAAATATGTTTGACGTCAAGATGATCTCATCCCCGAGTCTACATCGGTTAACTGAAAACGAAATTTTACCATACGTAACCGCAAGATGTAACACCCTGCTAAGGGCAGTCGATGGATAATTAACAGTTATGAGAGCTGCGATGGCGGCTCTTTATGATCAATAATGAGAAATAATTGATGAACAATAAATAGAACACAATAAATATAAGCAATAAATGTAAATAATGAAACCAAGAGAATATGTTAAGTTAGAGAGCAGAGAATGTTCTTGTATTGGATGTAGTGTGTAGTTTATTTTTACTTGTCTTTACAAAATGATAAGGGTCTCCTTTATGGATGAGTGGGAATTCCAACATAGAACAAATGCATTTATTACAAAGATATGGAGCTGGTACAGCCATTTAATGCCATGGTACGGGGCTTGAACTACCCTAATAGACTTGGTGAGCTTTAATCATGTGCCTTGGGATCTTCCTGCTGGTGCAACATAGCCGTTGATTTGTACTGCCTCGAGGTCGATCATTGAGAAACCTCGAGGTCGAACCCCGAGCTGAACTTCGAGCCTTCTTGGGGCGGTCTTTACGAGGTGCCTTAATGATAACAAAATTGGACAACATATTTTTACCGTATACATTATTATATGTTGTGTCTGATTCATTTACTTTATTTTGAGTCGGAGGTCTGTCGGAAATAACCACTCTACCTTTAGAACAATGACGAAGACACATGGTCACAAGGGTGGTCAGTTGATCACCCTTCGTCAAAAAATTATACTGTGAATATAGATAAAATATTACGTTTTAGAGAAATATAATACATTTTGAACACTCTTTGTCGGAATTTTTTTTTACTTCCCAAATTTGAATACTCTTGAAGAATTCCTAGTTTCGCCTATGTTCACAAGATAGGTGTAAGGTTTGCGTACACTCTACCTCCTAGACCCTACTTTGTGAAATTACACTTGATTTGTTATTGTTGTTGTTGTTCTTCTTCTTCTTCTTAATTTCTTAACTAGCGTTTGGACATAGATTTAGTTGAAACTTGAAAAAATAATTTTTGAAATAGTTTTGAAAAATAATTTTTGGAAGTTAAAATTATGTTTGGACATGCATTTATTTGAAAAAAAATTTGAAGTTTTGTGAGTGGGAGAACAAGTTTCACCCAAAATCTACCCTAAACTAGATTTTGAGAACTTGAAAAATAGGTTCAAAAATTTTTCAAAAATCGATCATTAATTTATGAACAAATAATATTTTCAAAAAAGATTTAAAAAAACGTTGCCAAAATATATGGCCAAACGGGGCCTTTTAATTACTTGATGTGCGTAGCTACAGTGGTGTACTCTACATTGAATGATAATTGAAAATCCAGTTTCACGAGAATGTCTTGTCAATAATTATTTTTTTCTCTTTTCAGGAGGAACAAGAGGATATAGAAAAAGACCATCTTCAAATGCAGGCCCAAATATAGAAGAGATTAGAGAAATGAAGTTTCTTTCGAAGGTAAGATCTAGCTAATTCTTCTTAACTTATTTACGTATATTATATACTAGAACACAATTCAATTGTATAATATTTATTCTAAATTTCAATTAATTACCGCAAGATCAAATTAACTCTTTTGAAGTTCGAATACGTATGGATATATTCTTATTAAGTGTAATTAATTAATTGGTACATTGCTTTCAATATTGGTACAGGTGATTAATGAAACACTGCGTTGCGCTAGCGTATCATCACTACTCCTTTGAGATGCAAAAACTACTATTAACATAAATGGTTGTTGGTACTCTGCCTTAGACTTAATTATTTCTACTAGTATTATAATACCTTTTCAGCGTCATTTACACGAGCCACCTTAAATCCAATTAATGATACATTAATTAGTTCCTTCTTCTTAATTATATTATTATTATATGCAGGGTACACCATACCCAAGGGGTGGAGGTTTTTGGTATTGTCAAGGAGTATTCATATGGATCCTGATACTTATGTGAAACCTAAGGAATTCAATCCTTCAAGATGGGATGTAAGAATATATGAATTTGTCTTCAAAAATAATTAATTTTCTTTACTTAGATTATAATATCCAAAGAATTAATTATAATGAAAATTTTAATTTGCACAGGATCTTGAAACCAAGCAAGCCTACTTTATACCATTTGGAAGAGGCCCCAAAATGTGCCCAGGGTCCAATTTAGCCAGGCTTGAAGTTTCAGTTATTCTTCATTAGTTTCTTCTTTATTACAGGTATTAATTAATTAGCCCTTCAATGAACATCTCAAATTTATTAATTATATACTCCCTCCTGTCCACTTTAAGTTATATTTTGACTTTTTTTTATGGTCCACAATATTTGATTTTCAAATATCAATAAGAACTAACTTTTTCTATCTAAATTTTCAATGGACAAATTAAGGTTAACATGATCAATTTCATTGTTAATTAATGTTAAAAGACAAATTTATTAATATGGGTGTCAAAAAATTACTTAAAAGTGGACGGGAGGGAGTATATTCCATAAAATAATTAAGAAGAAGAAAATTAATTAATACTGATGCGTATATAAGATGCAGGCTTGAGCAGCTTAATCCAGAGAGCAAGATTGAACGTCTTGAAAATTGTCTTGTGAAATTGAAGAAGCTCCCAAACATCATATGAAAGACAACTTCAGCATGTTCCAGGTTTACAATATATTTGCATGGCTCTTTTCATTGTTTTTAATCTTGATAATGGTGAGCATGTATGGGTTACTTGTATCTTTAATTCATTTTGTCACACCTCTTTTCTACCCAAAAATATGTGTATGTTATGGAGCGGGTTAGAGAGTTTTTTCAATTAAAGTGATAAATTTGAGTAGGAATTATTTTATTATTTAAAGTCGCTACTTGAAATTAATTTTTGGGTATTCCAAGTCACCTTTTATTTGAATCCTTATTCAGAGAAAGATTTGACTATTTTCATGTTGGTCTACGAAAATAAAGTTCGGGTAAGGAACTCTGTTGGCAGCGGAGAAGGAGTAGGGCATTTCCCGAGTCCCCGTGGTTCTAGCACGGTCGCTTTTACCGACTAAAATTGGCTTGAATTAATTTTGAAAAAACTGTGATTTATTGGTTTTCATGTTTTATTTATCCGCTTTTATTGCTTGATTATTAAGATTAATGATTTGGATGATAAGATGTCCTAACCACACTACGCGAGAGAATGCGTTATTGAGACACATTTATTAATTTAGTCATAACAGCACTACGCAAACGAGTCTGCAGTCATTACAAAGAATTATTACCACGTTATTACTTTTGAAAGAAATTACTACATTTGAGAAATTTAATTTTGAAATTTATTAAATGTCAACTATCGCGCTACACAAGTGAATCAGCGATTTGAACATAGAATTAATTAAATTAAAAATTAACTAAAAGAAAAACTATTGGATATGACATGAGATTATTGAGTTAATTTATTAAAGATTAAATGTAACGACCCGACAGGTCGTTTTGATCCCTAGCGCGTCGTTCAGCAGTCTGAGGCCATGAATAGCATCATTTCAGGTGTTATGACTTGTATGTTGGAATTGAATTTCGGGAAGTTTGGAGTTAATTTGGGAAGAAAATTCTCATTTCGGAAGCTTAAAGTTGAAAGAAATAACTAGGATGGGATTTTTGAGTAAACAAACTTGGAATCGAGATCTGAAGGTTCCAGCAGGTTCGTATGATGATTTCGGACTTGGGCGTATGCACGGTTCGGGTTTTGGATAACCCTGGAGCGTTTTGGATGCCTATTGTGAAAGTTAGCATTTTAGAAGAAATTTCATAAGTTTGGCTTGAAGTGCATTTCAGTGTTATCGATGTCCGTTTGGGATTTCGAGTCTATGAATAGCTCCATATGGTGATTTTGGAGTTGAAAGCGCGATCGGAAGTAAATTCGGAGGCCCGTAGTACATGTTGGAGTCATTTGGCTAAAGATAAAAATTTGAAGGTTTTTGAGAAGCTTGACCGGAAGTGGACTTTTTGATATCGGGGTCGAAATCCGATTTCGAAAGTTGGAGTAGGTCCGTACTGTCGAATATGACTTGTCTGTAAAATTTAAGGTCAATCGGGCGTGATTTGATAAGTTTAAACATCGAAAGTAGAAGTTTAAAATTCTAAAGTTCATAAAGCTTGGATTGGAGGTCGATTCATGATTTTAGAGTTGTTTGATGTGATTTGAGGCTTGAGGTCGATTCATAATTTTAGAGTTGTTTGATGTGATTTGAGGCTTCGAGCAAGTCCGCAATGTATTTTGGAACTGGTTGGTATGATTGGTTGCGGTCCCGAGGGCCTTGGATGGATTCCGGGTGATTAATGGATCGAATCTAGAAATTTTGAGAAGGCTGAAGGATTGCATCTTTTGTCATAACCGCATCTGTAGTTCTTGGACCGCAGATGCGGTTCTTCAATCGCAGAAGCGGCCCAGGGTGGCCCAGGCCAGGAACCGCAGATGCAGCCTGGAGACCACAGATGCGGTACCAGCCTCTTCGCCCTTTTTTTGCAGATGCGGCCCCTTCTTCGCAGATGCGGTCCCCTGACCGCAAATGCGGAAATCGCTGGGCAGTGAGGTTCATTTAATACGGGCTCAAAGTCATTTTTGCTCAAGTTCACTCACATCTTGGGTGATTTTGGAGCTCTTAGAGAGGTGGTTCCGTCATTCATCATGAGGTAAATAAGTTATGCTAGCTTTGAGTTAAATAAAAGGTTTATATATGGATTTAGACATGAAAATTTGTAGAATACTTGGGGTTGAGGGAAAACCTAAAATATTAATATTCTTGGAATTTTGAGTATGAAATTAAGAGAAAATCATATATCTGAGTTCATGGAGTCATGGGTAAGCGTAATCTTCAAAAAATTTGAAAATCCGAGCGCGTGGGCCCCAAGGCATTTTCGTCAACTTTTCGATCAGGGTTAGGAATTGTTATAAATTGGGTTGTAATGAATAATTGAGTATATATTAATAGATTAGTATCATTATTGGCTAGTTTTGGAGCTTTGTTCATCGGTTCGAGTTTTCGAAAGAACGTGGAATGCCGGTTATGGATCTTCGGAGCGAGGTGAGTCTCCTTTCTAACCTTGTAAGAGGGAATTATCCCCATAGGTGAAATAATTAGTTATGTGCTCCTAATTGTGGGGGCTACGTATGCACAAGGTGACGAGAGTCCGTGCGTAACTACTATTATGCTATTGTCCGGGTAGTTAGGACCCAAAAGCATGCTATACTTGGACTAATTGTGACCCCATTGATAGCTTGAATTGCTTAAATCACATCAAATTAGTAAATAAATTTCTAAAATGATTAAACTTCATTTTCTTGAATTTTTAAAAGAGGATTGGATTTTCTTGTATAATTGTTCCCTAATAAATTCTTGATTGATTGATTGTTGTGTTTATTTATATTTGACCACGTCGCATGTATGATCCGCGAGCGGGGTAATAGATGCATCTATGGTTCATGACATTCGACCCTCGGCAGTGCACAATTTATTTTCTGTTGGAACGGGTTGTACGCCTCGGCATGATTTGCGCATACTTGTACTACTTGCCTTGAGATTATTTGAGATTGATATTTGCTCTCCCCGACTTGAGATAATTAAAAACTAATGGATTATGAATTCGAAGACTTTTAATATAAAAAGGAACTTTCACTTATTCGTGACTTACTTATAATTTCTGTCATTCTTAATAAATCTATGATTATTCACATTAATAGTATATCATTACTGGACCACTAGTAAGTATCGAAGTCGACAATCTCGTCTCTACTTCTTCGAGATTAGACGGGATACTCATTGAGTACACGTTATTTTCGTATTCATAATATACTTCTGTGCATTTTTGTTGCACAGGCATATGTATCCCTAGCTGCCTACTGGGCATAGCAGCATGGATGATACTAGGACTAGTTGAGTTGCATTTCTCGAGGCGGCCCGCATCTATTATAGTCCCTCCTAGTGTATTGTATTTACTTTCTGTTCATTTATATTCCGGACGGATGTTGTATTGTGTTGTTTCTTAGAAATAGCCCATGCACTTGTGACATCAGGTTATGGGGATGTCTATGGGTTTATTCAGAAATTTAAGGTTGTCAAATGTTTCATCATTTATTCAGTAGAATTTATCACGTATTGGCTTGACTGACAGCGGCGTCCGGCGTCACCACGACCCTTAGTGGATTTTGGATCGTAATTAAAACATCACACGACGCAAGTAGGTCCGTGAATGAAAAAGTTAGAGCGCACATGCTAGGTGCCTAGCGTTCACTAACTAGTTAAAAGAAAATAAGTTAATTAATTGGTAATAAAGTCTAATTTTTTTTATTATTTTTTAGCCTTATTGTTGGATAAAATTATGCAAATCAATGT
>MU694323.1:28720-41722 GCA_026770625.1 Nicotiana glauca | reverse complement strand
ATATATATATATATATATATATATATATATATATATATATATATATATATATATATATATATATATATATATATATATATATATATATAAAAGTATCTTCAACAGAAAAACTCCTTCCAAAATTTTCAATATCGAAAACTTAACTCCAATACAAATTCTAACAAAGATAAAAATAAACTAATCTCACTTTATTACAACTTATAGCCAAACAAACATATGAAACTAAAACTAACAGCATATTTTTGGTTTAGTTCACATGGCCAACCTTTATACAAATATTGTTTCATTCATACATAACGAAAGAGAGATTAAACGAACGAGATGGAGCAGCAAAATGCATCAACATTTTTATGTTTCGTTCAGTCAAACATTGGTTTACACTAAAGGGAAAAAGACCAGAAAAGTACCTAGAAGCCGAAATTAAAACGGTGCAGAGCCTCGAGCCAAAGCAGGCAGCAATTTCAACATGAAATGGAAACCAATCAACAGGCCAACCAGCAGCAATTTAACTCAATATCAACCAGAAATTAACCTAGAAACTTCAAACAACTTTCAAAGAAAGAAAAGCCCAGAAACTCACTTCGCCATTTTTATTTTTTAGAAGGTTTTTGCTCTTAATTTCTGTGATCACTCATTTTGAAAGTTAATTATATGTTCCGAGGCCTTAAAAATCTCCTTTGTCTCATCTCGATTTGCGTTCACAGTCCGGGCGTATATTCAAAAAGTTTTTATATGAGGAATTTGAGGAAAATGCTAATTTTGCTTTTAAAATTGAATTTAAGTTGATTTCGATCAACACTTTGGGTAGATAGATTCGGATCCATAATTTGACTGTCCTGGAGGGGCCATAGAAAAATATGGGACTTGGGCGTATGTCTGGAATTGAATTCTGAGGTCCCTAGCCTGGGAATGAATTTTTGAAAAAGAAATTATTTAACTGAAAATATAAGAGTTTATGAAAATTTACAGGTGTTTGAATTCGATAGTTTTGGGATCGTATTTTGATTCCGTATTTCAGTACAGGTTTGTTATGGTATTTAAATTTTGCCTATAAAATTTGGTAAGAAACAGAATTTATATGATGTGAAATGGACCTTTAGTTGAAAAAAATAGAAATTTCAATGTTCTTGAGTAATTTCATAAATGTGAGGTTGAATTCATAGTTGTAGATGTTATTTTGATGATTTGATCGCGCGAACAAGTCCATATGATATATTTAGACTTTCATGCGTGATTGGTTTGGAGCTCCGAGGGCTCAAGTGAGTATAATGTAATTAGACTTAGAAAAATAGATGTTGCAGATTCAGTGAAGTTGCAGGTCTCTGAATCGGTGTTCGCGGTCCGTGGTGACTTTTCACGACCGCGCTGGGGTCTCCGCTGCCGTGGTGGGATTTTTGCGGTCACCGATAGGCAAGGCCAAACTTTCGCGGCCGCGCTCGATATTTCGCGGACCGGGGTGGAGCTCCGCGGTTAGCGGTGAGGATCTTAGAGGGGTATATATAAACGAGAATTTTCAGCCATTTTTTATTTTTCAAAACCCTAAAACATAAGAGGCAATTTTTCAAACACTCTTTCTTCCCCAAAACACAATTAAGTGATTTTAAACTCTTCTCTTTCACTCAACTTCTTTTTACTATATTTCATCCTATAATCTAGGGTTTTCATGGTGGAATTATGGATTTTGGGTAGCATTTAGGAATATCAAAATTTGGGAATTTAGATCTTGAATTGAGGTTGGGTTCCAAAACCAATTGTATATCCGGGCTCGGGGGTAAATGGGTAATCGGATTTTGGTCCGAACTTTGGGTTTGGGCCAAGCGGGCCCGGGGTTGATTTTTTGAATTTTTGGGAAAAATATTGGAAATCTATTTTCATGCCTTAGAATTAATTTATTTAGCATTTATTAATGTTATTAAGTAAATTATGACTAGATATAAGCGGAGTGGTGGTGGAACCAAGAGGTAAAGTTTACTACAATGTGTTTAGTTGTAGATTTTTTTTGTCAAGTTTTATGCTTTTTGGAGAGTGTAAAGATGTTTTGAATATGTGTCAATATGATCTTTGTCTAAGTGTGAAAGAATGACCTCTTTAAGTAGGAAAAATAAGTCCTTTTGGATAGATTTTGGTTCACCAAATTTTTTTCCAAAAGGACTAACTTTTATGTGTCAAAGCCGTCCACTTTTCTCCTAATTCTGACACAAAGCAGAGCAGTTGCATTCCAGCATGTTGAACAATAAAATACCCAACAACCATGTACTTTAAACTCAAGTGTTCAGCTTTTATCTACACACGACTAAAATTCAGCTTATACACTCAAACTCCAACCGAATATGAACTACCAAAGTAGAAACATGACTCAAAATGTGATCAAACTAAATATTCAAATAAACTAGATTAGAATGAATTCAATTTGTGCAAGTTAACATGGAATGACAACTGAATTTCACCATCTAATGCTCGAAACAAAAATTAAACGAACATCACTAAACTATCACGATTAATAACTACAAAATATATGACTAACTATATAAACAATTCAACTAACCTTTTTGATTTTTCATGAAATTAACTTAAAGACTTAACTATCTACCGACTAGGTCGAAGAACCAAAAATCAGAACTAATAAACAATAACGAACTACTTGATCGGCTAGTTCAAATAAATGAAAGTTCAAACTTAACAAAGTCACACAAAATAGTCGACCGGCTAGGTCGAAGAACCAAAAATCAGAACTAATAGACAATAACGAGCTACTCGACTGGCTAGGTCGAAGAACTGAAATTCACATTTATAAAGTAACATGTAATTGAAGACTAATACTCAACTACACATAAATAAAAGCAACATTAACAGAAATTAAACCTTTAAAACTAATACTAATTGCAAAAGAGAAAAATCAGTAAAGATAAAAAAGAAGTAAGGTTTATACCAATCGAGGGTATTTGGCACTATTCGAGCCACGAGAAGATGCCTGGATGTAAAGGAGTAGCTGCCCAACCTTAAACACTCATTTCACTCTCGTAAATGCTAAAACAAAGGGATTCCAGCATTATGCTGGAAGGAAAAGAGGGTTCTTGGGTTGAAAGAAAGCGAAGATGAAGAAACTGTATGTTTGATGGTGGTTGCCACTACCGGTGAGTGGCCAGAAAATTATCGCCGGGATTTTAGGGTGAGATTGACATACATAGGTAGGTATTTAGGATCTCCATCTGTTGATGTAAGTATCATAGGGTGTGGTATTGTGGTTTGCAGCAAATTTGAAAAAGAAAGGCGGACTAGAGTTTCGGATGTTCTTAGATTTATGGAGATTGGTGGAGTTTTGGAGGATATGAGGCTTGGATTCATGAAGAGGAGGTTGAGAGGAAGAGATGGTAAACGTTTAGGGTGGTTTGGATGGCGGCCGCCGCTGGTGGGCGATTTTCGGCAGCGACAGTGGGGGAGCGGTCAGAGAAGAGGACAAAGAAAAGAGAAGAAGAAGAAATGGGGAGAGCAATAACAGAAATGGGACAAATGTTTAGGGATTTTAGGCTTTATATACCTGGGTGGGAGATAGATAAGGTCTGTTGGATCAAATGAGATCGAATGGATGAGATTCAATCTCACTTCATTTGCCAAAACGACACTGTTTTGGGGCATCCCTTAGATCAATGGTCTGGACCGGGTCCTGGGGTTATGGGCCTGCGATTTTGGTCCAATTTTTGGGAAAATTTTAACTTTAAAATAATTAACCCAATCCCTTAAACCTTTTAACAAACTAATTAAACTAAAATAAAATTCAAAAAATCTATAAATAAACATAATAAACCTATAAGAAAAATAAAAATATAATGTAGGAGAAATAGAAAGAGCAAAAATTAGGTATTTACAGCTATCCCTCTTTGCTCGAGAACATGAATACTTTCGTGCAAAGAAAGTGAATTCCATAGCTAGTTTTTGCTCGTGTATTACTCCATTGAAAGCATTTTTGAAAAACATGATCGAACCTTTCTTTTGAGGTCGCCTACATATCCTTAGTTACAAAGGAATTATGTCAGTGTAGTTTGGGAAAAATTTGGTAGTTGGGACTATCAGACACTGGATTTAAAACTGCTACTGTTATTGTTGTTGTTGTTGTTACTGTTACTCGATTCTTACATCAAGAAGAAAAGAGAAGAGCATTACATATGTCTGCGAACTAAAAGTATAAAATTCCTATACATGTCTCTTCTGGAGACAAATCTTGATTCTCGACCCACTCGCTTGTGTTGACCTTAGATTGGATCTTGATGTTTTCTGAAGAAAAGATTATAGCTCATTCTCGATTGCTTGATTTCCGAAATTTGGTAAAGTAAAACTTGAGAACCTGGGTTGCTGACATATTAGCAAAGCTAACTCCAACTATCTTGTGATCAAAAAACTTCTTTCTTCTGATGAGAAACTGAAACTGGGAGGTGTGAACAGTAGTGATGCACGCTGAAAATAAAAGAAAATAGAGATTTTAAAGAGCTTATGTTTGGTGACATTCGTCCTTTGAGAATCGCCATTCTACACTACTTTGTTCCTGCTTCAAACAAAGAAATATTTAAGAGTTTTCAAAGTGGTGATCGGTCTGTGGCCTTGATACAGTTGTAGTTTGAATTCACGGCCACTCCGTTGTTGAAGAACTGATTCCATCATTGTGGTGCCGAGGTGCTCGAATACTCTGTATGCATTCTGGAGACCTCGTTTTCTGACGTTGCCCGTAATTATTTCATACTCGGATGTCCATGGACCGCTAACCCTTGTTCCTAAGGCAAGGCAGTTTTCCCCTTTAAAGTCAAACTTGATTGTTTTGCACCTAGTACTAGTTCGTGTCTGTAGTGCTTATCAACTTTTCTCTTGAAGCATGTCCTGCTTATACGACCTTTTCAGTTTCTTTGAGACACTTTGTTCACCTTATCAAATAAGATCACAGATGGATTCATGCCTTCGTCAATGTCATATATGCCCCAAATTGTGCTCGATAATACGGAGAAACTGTATCAAGTTTTGCAGTCATTTCTTTGCTTCGCGTTTGATGCAATATTAGGCAGAGAGGGACTCAAAGAAAATTATGGGTAAAAATAGAAGACTAATTGAAAGTAAAAAAGAACTGTGCTTAAACAAAAAGGATTTCCTTTCAGGGAAAGGAATAGGGAGACTTATCTGGAGGTATGTGTTCATTTTAGACAGGACGCGTGATCCGTCTCAGCTGTCTAATTCTCAAAATCTGTCTCAAATATTCATCTTAAAATTGTCTTGGTAGTGCTCATGCCGGAGTATCGAGGACACTCATTCGACTAGTAGCGCCCTTTGCAGGTTTTCGCAAACTAGCCTCTCTCATTTCTCTACTCACCATCGCCTTATGGTGCCCATAGAGGTTTTTACCAATAAGACTTCTCATTTCTCTGCTCACTGTCACCTTACAGTTCCCATACGGGTTTTCACCGATAAGACTCTCTCGTTTCTTTTTTTTCTTTTTTGTTTTATTCTTTTTATTTTTGTCGCCTTGACTAAGATACTACATGTGGCAGGTTGTTCAACGTGTTTATCATGTTGACTTCAACAATCTCAAAGATCGATCAAGAGGTCTTAACGGGAAAAGGTGAAAAGAGCCTTTAATTGAATTTTGGAACCAACTGTAACAAATAAAACAATCTTCTGCCCCGATTTCGGGGTATTGGGGATATGAATTTTTTATTGTGATGGGACCGAACCCAGGGTAAGGCTGCCTACGTATCCTTTCGGAATCAGGTCGTACGCTGTTCACCGACTCAAAAGATTTGTTGTTTAACTTTTTTTTTACAAGTACACAGGTTCCAGAAAGTGGAAAACAAAGAAGACAAATACGACTCAAAAAGGTTAACAAAAGACTGACACCTCTTTGGGATAGCGAGAAAATGATAGCATTCTCCATCTCAATCTGAGAAAATCAATGCGTGAAAGTTCTACAATGTGTATATATCAGATATAATATCTTTTGACTGCATCTATGTTAATAGTCATGTCTGGTACCCGTCCTTCTTCATCAACCAAGTGCAAGGCCCTTTTTGGTAACACTTTCTTGATGATGTAGGGTCCTTGCCAGTTGGGAATGAACTTTCCTTTAACTTCTACTTAGTGTGGAAGAATACATTTCAGAACGAGTTAGCCTAACTCGAAGTGCCTTGGATGCACTTTCTTGTTATAAGCGCGTGCCATTTGTTGCTGGTATAACTGGCCAAAACACGCTGCTACTAGCCGTTTTTCATCAATCAACATTTAGCTATTCTAATCGGGTCTTAGTCCACTCAGTGTCTTCAATCTCCGATTCCATAATGACTCGGAGAGAGAAAATTTTGACTTCTATTGGTATTACAGCCTCAGTTCCATGTACAAGCAGATAAGGAGTTCCACCAATAAATGTGCGAGCAGTCGTGCGATATCCCAAAAGAGCAAAGGGCAACTTTTCATGCCATTTCTGGACCCTTGGATCATTTTCTAAGAATCTTCTTGATGTTCTTATTTGCCGCTTCAACGGCTCCATTGGCTTTTGGCCGGTACGGGGTAGGATGGAGATGCACGATTATAAATTGTTCGCATACCTCCTTCATCAAGTGACTATTTAGATTGACTGCATTGTCAGTGCTAACGGTCTTTAGGATACCAAAGCGACAGATGATGTTGGAATGAACAAAGTCTACCACTGATTTTTTTGGTGAGTGCTTTGAAAGTGACAGCATCCACCCACTTGGTGAAGTAATCAATTGCAATCAGAATGAATCTATGCCCATTTGAAGCCTTTGGCTCGATTGGCCCAATAACATCCATTCCCCAAGCAACGAAATGCCAAGGAGAGGACATGGGATGCAACTCCGAAGGAGGCGAGTGAATCACGTCACCATGAATCTGGCATTGGTGACACTTGCGAACACTTGAAGGAATCTCGCTCTATAGTAAGCCAATAATACCCTGACCGTAGAATCTTCTTCGCCAAAATATATCCATTCATGTGAGGTCCGCATACCCCTAAATGAACTTCACTCATGATCTACTCCGCTTTTATGGCATTTATGCATCTCAACAAGTTTAAATCTGAGGTCCTTGTCACGACCTCAAACCGGACCTGGTCGTGATAGCACCTCTTGTGAAGATAAGGCCAGCTGATACAATTTCCAAATTCATTTTTAAAAATTCAATAAGTCAATTTAAGTCATTTATAAGAATAAATCCCCAACAAGTATAAATTTAGCGAAATAGAACAAGTGCGAAATTAGATACAGCCCGACAATAAGGTGTCACAAGTCACGAGCATCTACAAAGGTCTAAATACAATGGAAATTCTGAAAATGCACTAAATACAGTCTAATGAAATCAAGAAGGAAAAAAGCAATGCTACGAACGTCGGGCAGACCTTGCTAAACTCCAATGACTCTGCCTCTAAGAAACCAGTACCCGCTACCAGGTTCAGAAATACCTGAACCTGCACACAAGGTGCAGGGAGTAAAGTGAGTACTCTAACTCAGTGAGTAATAATAATAAATGAAGACTGAGCAATAAGAAATCACGTAAAAGTACATCAACATGCTATATAAAAGCAGTACAAAACCAGTAAGAAAGCAATGAAGCTGTGAAATCTCTTAAAATATCTTAGCTCTGTTTAAACTTATTTAAAAGACCTTTTCACACTTAAACAAGTAAACGAAAAGCAGCTAGAATAGATAAGCACAGAAAATCCGCCCCTCGGGCATAAATACCAACAGAAACAGCCCCTTGGGCAACAACATGGAACATCACCAGCCCCTTGGGCTATATCTCACATCACAATGGGTACTCGCGATCAATGGGGGTGTGCAGACTCCTGGAGGGGCCTCTTATGGACCAAGCACAATATCAAGCTATCTCGTGGCATCATCAATTTGATCTCGGCCTCATATCAATAAGACATCTTGTGGCATACAATCTCAAGCCCTCAGCCTCATAATCACAAATCAATGTATCACTGTTGTGGTGTGCAGCCCGACCAGAAAGTATCCTCACAACACAGGCCCTCGGCCTTACCCAGTCAGAATCTCATAAGCCACTCGGGTAACAGTAAAACATGATACTCAGCCCAAATATCTTTTAGAATATCATTTAATGTGTTAAAACATGTTAACTTGGTTGAGTTTTGAAAACAGTAGAATATAGCATGACTGAGTTTAGATATACAATTAAAACAGTGAGAAAATAGAAATAAAAATCTCCTAAGGGTTCAAATAGTTTGCATATGGCTCAAATAAGGAATTTCACCCAAAACATGACGATAGAAAATAGTGACGATAGCAAATAGTTTTCAATCAAATACGCGGTAAAACATTCAGTCGGGATGGACTAAGTCAAATCCCCAACAGTGCACAACCCACGCTCATTATCTAGCATGTGCGTCACCTCAATATAGCACAACGATGTGCGAATTCGGGGTTTCATACCCCAGGACAATATTTACAATCATTACTCACCTTAATCCAAGCAAAATGCTACTCCAAAATGCCTTTGCCCTTTGAATCGGCCTCCAATCGACCCGAATCTAGCCACGGTTAATTCAATCCAGTCAATACTAATTATAGGAATTAATTCCATATGAAATTACTAATTTTCCAACAAAATCCAAAATTTAACTCAAAATCGCCCGTAGGGCCCACAACTCGAAATTTGACGAAACTCATAAAATCCGACAACCCATTCAACCACGAGTCTAACCATACCAAAATTACTAAATTTCGATAATATTTCGACCCTCAAATACTCAAATCTATCCAAGAGGGTTTTCAAACTTTGCAAATTTAAAATCACCAATTAAATGTTAAAACATCGATGGACTCAACTAATCTATCAAAAATTATGTTAAGAATACTTAACCCGTTGTTTTCTCTAAAAATCCCTCGAAATATTGCCCCACCCGAGCTTCCTTGGTCCAAAAATGGAAGAATAGGACGAATTTGGACTTCATTCTGCTGCCCAGAGGTTTGTTCTTCGCGTTCGCGACCCTTCTCTCGCGTTCGCGATGAGCAAATTCCTCATCAGCAATTTCAAATCTCATTCCAGACAGCCTTTAGTATAGTTGTTATAAATGTTTGCATACAACTCCAAATGATAAATGGTTTGATATTCTGAAAACGAGACATCAAGGGCTATAATATCATAGGTTGATCATTTCCTGAGCTATTATATATTGCGAGATATAAGCTTCCAAAGTCAGCCCTGTGTAGTAGAGATTTTCAAACTCTCCCCGGACAGCCTATAGTGTAACTACTATAACTTTTTGTACACAAATAGAAATGGAAATTAATTTGCATTATTGAAAACTAAAACACAAAGGGCTACAACTTTCATGTTTGTATCATCTCCAAATTCCTTAAACATTGTGAGATACGAGCCCCCGGAGTCAGACATGTGCAACCAAGATTTCCTTCTTCGCGAACGCAAGAGTATCTTCGCGAATGCGAAGAACAAACTTCCAAAGGCCAAATTCTTCTTTGCAAACACGAGAGGCTTTATGCGAACGCGAAGAACAACACCAGATATCAGAAAATCAGCATCCAAAGTAGCCCAAAATGATCTAAAACACACTCGAAACACACTCGAGTCCCCCGGGACCCCAACCAAAAATGCCAACACATCCCATAAAATTACTCAAACTTGTTCCAACTTTCGGAACACTCAAAACAACATCAAAACGTCAAATCACCCACGTATTCAAGCCAAAAAATTTCAAAACTTCCGAATTCCGAATTCGATCAAAAAGTCTACCAAACCTCGTCCGAATGACCTTAAATTTTGCATACACATCAAAAATGACACAATGGACCTACTTCGACTTCTGGAATTCCATTTCGACCCTTATATCAAAATCTCACCTATCAACCGAAAATCGCCAAAATTCTAATTTCGCAATTCAAGCCTAAATCTATTCCGGACCTCCAAAATACATTCCGATCATTCTCCTAAGTCCCAAATCACCTAACATAGATAAAAAATCATAAAAATTCCAATCCGAGATCATATACTACAATTCAAAACTTGGTAAACCTTTCAAATTTTAAGCTTCAAATTGAGAACTATTCTTCCAAATTTATTTCGATTATCCTGTAAACCAAAACCGGCGATTCACATAAGTCATAATACATCACACGGGGCTAGTCATGCCTGAGAACTGGCGAGCGAAGTACAAAAGCTCAAAATGACCGATCGGGTCGTTATAGTCCCTTGTACAAAATTTCCCAATTCAGAAAGAAACCAATGGCGAGACGCCTTATAGTTCTTTTTTGATCTCCTTTGGCATGTTTTGGATATTCTCTTGGTTTTAGGAATCATTTTATGTCATGATACCATGGTTCACCATCTGGTTCTGGCTCAATTGTATTGTAGTAACCGTGTTGATTCCGAACTTAGATTTCTAGTGGATCAATATGAGTGTTTCCTGGATAAGGGGACATCGAGGCTAAAGTAGCCAAGGCATCGGCTAGCTCGTTGTAACGACCCGACCGGTCGTTTTGAGCTCTAGCACGTCGTTCAGCAGTTGGAAGTCATGAATAGCTTCATTTAAGGTATATTGACTTCTGCGTATTGTCAGTGTTGAATTTCGGGAATTTCGGAGTCAAATTGGAAAGAAAATTTTCATTGCGGTAGCCTTAAGTTGAAGAAAATGGCTAAGATTGGAATTTTGAGTAAACAATCTCGGAATCGAGATATGAAAGTTCCAGCAGGTTCGTATGATGATTTCGGACTTGGGCGTATGTCCGGATTTAGTTTTAGATAACCCGTGAGCATTTCGGCGTATATTGTGGAAGTTAGTATTTTTGAAGAATTTCATAAATTTGGGTTGGAAGGCATTTCAGTGTTATAGATGTCCGTTTGGGATTCCGAGTCTGGGAATAGCTCCGTATGGTGATTCTGGAGTTGGGAGCGCAATCGAAAGTGAATTCAGATGTCCGGAGGTCATTTTGAAGTCATTTGGCTAAATATAGAAATTTGAAGGTTTTTGAGAAAATTCGACCGGAAGTGGAAATTTTGATATCGGGGTCGGAATGCAATTCCAAAAGTTGGGAAAAGTCCATAATGTCGAATGTGACTTGTGTGCAAAATTTGAAGTCATTCTGGAATGATTTTGGTAAGGTTTGAGACACTTAGTCTCTTTTAAGGAAGCTTAAGTTGGAAAAGTCAATCGGATATTGACTTATGTGTTAGAGGGATCGAAATGCAAATTTTATGGTTCGGATAGTTTCGTTAGGTGATTTGGGACTTAGGAGCGTGTCCGGACTATTTTTGTGATGACCGGTGTAGAATTAAGCTTGAATTGGCAAAGTTAGTATTTTGGCGAATTCCGGTTGATAGGTGAGATTTTGATCCGAGAGTCGGAATGGAATTCCGAGAGTTTCTATAGCTTCGTTATGTCATTTTGGACTTGTCTGCAAAATTTAAGGTCATTTGGACTAGTTTTGACGTGTTTCGGCATCGGATGTGAAAGTTAGAAGTTTCAAAGTTCATAGGCTTGGATCCGAGGTGAATTTAGTATTTCTGCGTTATTTTTGGTGATTCGAAGAAACAATTGAGTTTTTGTCATAGTATGGACTTGTTAGTATACTTTGTTGGGATCCCATGAGGCTCGGATAAGTTTTGGAAGAGTTTTTGGAAGATTTTTGCCGTTTTGAGCATAAGCATGAAATGGTCTAAAGGTTCATTTTTAGTTCTAGAGATCCAAATTTGATTTCGAGACTTTCGAAACTTTGATAATGAATTATAGGACTGATCTGGAAATTTTGGTTTAATTTCATCAAGTCGCGATTGAATTTTTGATGCGAAATGTGAGTTAATTGTTTAACGAGTAAAATGAGTATAGAACTGGGCAAATGAGCTCTGAATTGAGTTTCGATTGAAGGGTTGCGTTCGTATTATTATTTGTGACTCATAGGAACAAGAATCATCTAATTCCAAGTTCGTATGACGGATTTAGAGCCATTTTAGTGAAACAAAAGCTGCTGTAATTTTTTGGGCAATTTCTGCATTTTTCGTACGTGTGAACAGTATCCTTGTACAGTACCCGTGTACAGTATACATGAATAGTAGCTGTGTACAGTACCGTGTGCAGTATACATGAACAGTACCGTGAATAGTGCATGTAAACAATGACGTGTACAGTGCCTGTGAACAGTTACGTGAACAGTGCCTGTGAACAGTGACATGAATAGTGCATGTGAACAGTGCCTTGAATAGTGACGGACAGAATGTTAAGTTCTAAAAATGGGAATTTTCCATTTTCGACAATTTGGAGCTCGGATAAGACGATTTTTCGAGGGATTTTTGGAGAGAACAATGGGGTAAGTATTCTTAACTCAATTTTGGTTGTATAACTTGAATCTATTACGAGTTTTGGCGTTTAATCTGAGAATTTTATTGAAAAAGTATACAAAACCCTCTTGGATAGAATCACGGATTCGAGGGTCGAAATGTTGTGGAAATTGGATAATTTTTGTATGGTTAGACTCGTGGCGAAATAAGGAATCCGTTGATGTTAATTTTATAATTTTTCGAGACGTGGGCCCGGGGCTCGGGTTTTGTCAAATCTGTGAATTTTGATATTTTTCGATTGTTTTCGATTGGGTATTTTCTCTTTAGTATAATGCAACATATTCGTTGTAAATTTGGACAGATTCGTCACGCGAGGAAGCAAATTCGAAAGGCAAGGGCATCGCGGAGTAGAGTTTTGGCCGTCTTGAGGTGAGTAATGATTTTAAATGATGTCCTGAGAGTTTGAAAACCCCGAATTGCACAACATACTGCTATGTTGAAATGAGACACGCGTTGCATGACTAGCGCGGGGTCAATTACTATTGGGAATTGTGACTTGGTCCTTCCCAGACGATGTTTTACTGCGTATTTGATAAAGATTTACTGATTTTCACCATGATTTGGGCTTATTGCCATATTTGGGCCTTGTGCCAATTACCTGAAATCTTTTGTGAATTTACGTCACTATTTTCCTCA
>MU694323.1:0-15787 GCA_026770625.1 Nicotiana glauca | reverse complement strand
AGAATTTAATTTTGTATATTATTGGCCCTGTAGTTGTGTTCAGGTTTTCTTTAGATGCTCGTGACTTGTGACACCCCGGTCGGGTTATGTTAAGCTGTATATACTTATTCATTTATGTTTAATAATTGTTAAAGAGACAATTTGGGTTAGTTGGGTAGCCTTGTCTTCACGAGAGGCGCCATCACGACCGGGTTAGAAAATTGGGTCGTGACACTCGTTGTGAAACCTGAGAATGTACCTGAACTCGATGGATTTTAATCTTTTGGTCAAGTCTTGCACACATTGTTTGTACGGAATAAGCTTGACGTCTCGAGTCTCTCATTCTCCTTAGGCTTTCCGTATAAGCAAATCGGAATCTCCTATAACCAATAGTTCATACACATCCAAATCGAGGGCCATTTCAGATCTATGATACAAGCTTCATATAATATCGTATTATTGGTACGGAAGAACCGAAGTCGGGTCGTTGCAGGGCAATGATGTCCAATAGGTGAGATGAGGATTGCCCCGATCCCAACTCCTTTGATATTGACATCCCCATCAAAATACATTTTCCATACAGGACTATCGTATGGAACTACTTCCTCTATTGAGTTGACCTCTTCATCTAGGAAGTATGTGCGAAGTAGCTCGTACTCATTATCAACTGGATTCTTTGCCAAATGATCTTCCAAAGCCTATGCTTTCATCGCTGTGCCAGTGACTTAGACGATGTCGAACTCTCTGAGAAGGATTTGCCATTTTGCGAGCATGACAGTGGGCATTGGCTTTTGGAATATGTACTTCAAAGGATCCATTTTGGATATAAGGTAAGTAGTGTAGGCCAAAAGATAATGTCTCACCTTCTGAGCGACCCAAATTAAGGCACAACATGTCTTTTCTAAAAGGATGTACTTAACCTCATAATTGGTGAACTTCTTGCTCAAATAATAGATTGATTGTTCCTTTTCGCCTGTTGCATCATGTTGCCCCAGAACGCATCCAAAGGAATTATCCATCACTGATAGATATAAAAACAAAGGCCTACTAGGCTCAGGTGGGACCAGTACAGGGGGTTTTGATAGGTAATCTTTGAGCCTATTGTAAAAAGATTTTTGGCATTCGTCTGTCCACGTGATAGCAACATACTTTTTCAGCAACTTAAAGATGGTCTTGCACGTGGTTGTAAGTTGTACAATGAACCTACTGATGTAGTTCAACCTCTTGAGCAGACTCATGACTTCCTTTTTGTTCTTCAGGGGTGGCAGATCTCGAATGGACTTTATCTTAGATGGATCCAATTCAATGCCTCCCCGGCTGACTATAAAACCAAGGAGTTTCCCAGATGGAACCCCAAATGCACACTTGGCTGGATTAAGCTTAAGGCTATACCTTCGAAGTCGTTCGAAAAACTTTTTCAAATCGTGCATGTGATCAGCATGTATCTTTGATTTTATGATGACATCATAGACATATACTTCAATATCTTTATGCATCATGTCGTGAAAAATGGTGGTCATAGCCCTCATATAAGTTTCCCCTGCATTCTTCAAACCGAATGTCATGACCTTATAACAATAAGTATCCCATGGAGTGTTGAAAGCGGTCTTTTCTGAATCATCCATTAGAATTTGGTGGTACCCAGCATAGCAATCCACGAACGATTGTATCTCATGCTTTGCGCAATTATTTACAAGAATGTGGATGTTTGGTAAAGTAAAATTATCCTTTAGACTTGCTTTGTTCAGGTCCATGTATTCAACACAGACTTCGGTTTTTCCATCCTTCGTTGGAACATGAACAACATTGCTCTGACGCTCAGTTGCGTCATTATTTACTCTTTGATTTTGTCACTTATGTCTGTTTTGAATTTTTGTTGCTTTTGTTGGACTGGTATAAAATCAGGATACACGGAAAGCTTGTGAACCACTAGATCAACACTTAGACTCGGCATATCATCATAAGACCAAAAAACACATCTCTGTATTCAAATAAAAGTTGAATCAAGGCATCTCTAATTTTTTATTCAGTGTGAATGCTTATCTTTGTTTCTCTAACTTCTTCATGACTTCCGATATTTATTGGCTCAGTTTCATTGAGGTTGGGGTTAGGCTTATTTTCAAATTGTTCCAGCTCCATTTTTATTTCCTTAACAACATCATCTCCATCATATTCGAGACCTCTTGATACATTATTTCAAAATTAGACAACTTCTTAAGATCTAGGCGTGAATTCTGCATTTATATCATATTATTAAAGTCAGTAATAACAATACTAAATTGGAAACAAAATGACAGGAATTAGGAAAAGGAAAAGATACATAATTTAATTTGAAATTGAATTGCATTTCATTGAATTTGAAAGGATATAAGGGTTAACAAAACAATCATACAGAGATGTTTGGATTACAACACTGAAAGTAAACCAAAATACAAAAAAGAAGCTGCAAAAGCAAACTACCAAGGATCATTCCTTGCGGGGAGAGGATTTGTTGAGCATAGTGTCTGGGCCAATTAGTTGTATATCGGCACGACTAGTGCCTTCACTAGCCTGGATCATATTCACTTCAGAAAACATCTAGTTGAGGCCATGGCAAATTTCATCATTATTTTCCTCTACTGAGTAATTTTGACCCTATTAGAGTCGTGGCTTGACAAAAGTGTAGAAAATGTGAGGGATAGGTTGCAAGACCCATCCATGCTTTTTGCGGTGCTTGGCTTTGTCTTTGTCTGCTTATGTTGGCCTGAAGCCTAAACCAAAAGTTCCCAGGTTACTGAACGGAGAAATAGGCTCTGAAATTCCTTGAAATGATGCCCCAAGCATTTTCCTAGCTCATAACCTTGTCACATCATTAGTGCATCCACCATTACAGATATGGCAGAAAGACGAGGATGCAGAATGGGCTTTCCTTCCTCAACATAGTCCACAACAACCACTTCAAAAGCCTGATAAACAACGGACTCATACTATTCCTTGGCCTCAATAAAAGGGATTAATGGGTCTTTATAAATGGAAGACTCGTCTTCCCCGTGAACAATAATTTCTTGCATGTTATGTTCGAACTTGAGCATCTGATGCAAGGAGGATGGAATAGCTCGGGCCGTATGGATCTATGTCCTTCCAAGAAGAAATTTATAAGAAGTGAGCATTCTATTACTTGGAAGAGAATCTTAAAGTCAACCGGCCCAATCGTCATGGTGAGGTTGATCTCCCCAATGACATCTCTCGCTGAGCCATCAAAAACCCGGATGCGAACATTGGTGGGTTGGATTATGTTTGTATTGATCTTCATGCTTTACAATATAGAGAGAGGGCATACATCTATACTTGAGCCTCCATCAACCATGACTTGCTTTACATAATGCCCCTCACATTTGACCATCATGTGCAAAGCCCTAATTTGTCTAGCTCCCTCCTCGTGAAGTTCATCATCAAGAAAGGAGATTTTGTTCACCTCAAAATATATGTTGGCCATCTTCTCTAACTGATTCACTATGGTCTCCTCTATACATGTACCTTGTTCAGGATCTTGATTAGTACGCGGGCATGCTATTGGGAATGTATGAGCAGATATAGTAGAAAGATTTTGGCAGGAGTCTTTCTTAGTTGGTCGATGATTGAGTAATCCTGGACTTTCATCTTTTTCAAAAACTCTTCCACCTCTGCTTCATTGACTGGTTTTTTTATTGGCAATTGGGCTTCTCTGATTTGCTTGGCCTTCCTTAACTCTTCTAGAGAGTAACATCTCCCCGATCGAGTCAAACCTCCAGTTTCCCCCACTTCCTCTATGAATTTCTCGCCTTTGTAGGTCATCACAGTTTTGTTGTAGTTCTAAGGAGTGGTTTTCATATTTGTCAAAGGGGGTTGCACGGCAGGTTTGATTATGATCGACTCTGTTTTACCCTTCGTACTTCCCTAATTCTGCCTTGTGATGGGGTGGTCTCCAAGTACATACAAACTTAGGCTTGGATCATTGGAGAGAACTTCCAACCTCGAGACCTTGGGAGCAAATAAAGTTACCTTTTCTAAGCTCGGGGCACCTTCACAATCAATGGCACATCTTGGCTTGGACTTACTTCCAGACTTGTTCCTTCTTGAATTGCATCCACTGTCATTTCTATTCGACCGACCGGCTTTTATTCTTAATCTCGGCCAACCATTCCCACAAAATGAACATCATTGTGTGCTGGCAACTGGTTGTTTGTTACATTAGGAGGTTCCTCGCCATTCGTCAATACAATCACTTTTTCAGAAATGAGTCTCTCTATGGCTCTTTTCATAGTCCAGCAGTTATCAATGTTATGCCCCGTGGCACTTTAATGATATTCACATCAATCAGGATACATATGGTGGGGAGCGATGGGTCCAATCACGCCCACTTACTTCAGCTTCTGGAATAGACTAGAGTATGATTCGGCCAATGGAGTGAATTTTTCTGTTGGCTCTGCCCTTGACCATAATCCTTCTTGGGACGAGCATTGTAGAGTGCCCTAAAATTTTACTGCTGAGGTCGAGGGATCCTTGGAGCTGGTGCCCATACCTGTTTATTGGGAGGCCAAGCACAAGATCGAGCATTGACACTTATATTGTGGTGGGCCTACAAAGTATTGAGGAATTGGCGGGGGATAATAATGTTGTCGGTAGTTGTATTGTCCATGTTGAACTTGCACATAAGGGTGATGTGTCCCTTTTTAAACATCCCTAGATCCCGAGGTCATCATGGACCCCTCATCTCTCTTCTTTCTATTTGCCAAACTTCTCGACCCATTTTGGATAGCTTGGGTAGTGGCTTTGGAGCATATTGACTTACAGTTCTGCTAGTCTTGAGGCCATTTTCGACCATCTCCCCTATTTTGATTACTTCTGCAAAAGGTCTACCAATCGCGGACATCATGTTCTGAAAGTAATCAGGCTCTTGAGCCTCCAAAAAAACAATGATCAACACGTGGTTATCCATAGGTAGATTGACTCTAGTCGTTTGCTCCCTCCACTAGATGGAATACTCCCTAAAGCTTTCAGTCGGCTTTTTCTTCATATTGGACAGGGAATTGCAATCTGGTGCAATATCAATATTGTACTGGAATTGTTTAATAAAGTCCTGGGCTATGTCATCCCAGAAATGCCAATGAGAGATATCTTGGTAAATGAACCATTCGGAGGCTAACCCGACAAGACTTTATCCAAAATAAGCCATCAACAACTCTTATTTTCCTCCTGAACCCCCCAGTTGGTTGTAGTACCTTTTCAACTGGGTGATAGGGTCGTCGTGTCTATCATATTTCTCAAATTTTTGAGTCTTGAACCCTCGAGGAAAATGGATGTGAGGGAACATGAATAGAACACTAAATGAATCACTTTTGTGACCACCTAGTCCCTATATATTCTTTATGTTCTGTTAAGGACTTTTCATTTTCCTAGCCATCTCATCTTAGCTCAACCATCTTGGCATGCTTTTCATTTTTCACCATCTTGGCATTCTTTTCATTTTTCACTGGTGACTCGTACTGAAGAGTCTGATTGTATGGTGTCGAGACCCTGAAAACCATATCTGGAGAATAATATTGGCCATCAGAAGCATGACATGGTGGATCATTGTTTGGCCTCTTCACAGGAGATAGTAGCGGGATTGTATATACCGGTGTGCTAGACACAACACGAGGGTTGTTCCTGACCGGTGCGATTGGAGGTCGCATATTAGAGGTACCAAGGGAAGCTTAGGGTCTGTAGTTTTGCACATACCTTGGTGGCAGAATGTGATCGCTTGCTATATAGAGCAGTGGTTGAGTATCCTAGGGTACGGTGGAAGTTCCCTCTGAGGGACACTGGGTGGAGGTTGACAGGAAACCCAAGCTTGATATACATCTGATAGTTTTTGTCTTAATTTTCTTATTTCCTCCTACCCTTGCTCAACTGAATGACCCTAGGGATTTTCACTGACCAACTCGATTTCATCATTGTTATCCATTACTACCATTCCCTTAGATCTTGTGAAGTAATGATGTGTTGCCAGTTTCACCACAAACCAACCACCTTAAGCTTACTATATAAGAGGCAACAAACATGTTAGGGTTAAGCATTTACAGATAGGAAGCACACGTAAATATGCTATGATTCAAATTATCACCATCTCTAACATGCTTTTCAAAGAATTCATGTTTCATTCTGGGTTATCAAATTATTTCTTATTGACATTCTTATTACCTTCTCTCTTTTTTTCACTCGCCTTATTTTGATCCCTCACTTTAGAGTCATTGAAAAATATTTGATCGAACCTTTTGTAGTTTGCCTACGTATCAGATCATTATGTAGTTCAGGGACATGACCATTTTTTTTACAAAACAAACATCTTTTTGGTTCATTTTTGAATTTTTTCTAAATAAAATCTTTTTCATTGATTTTCAATATATATATATATATATATATATATATATATATATATATATATATATATATATATATATATATATAATACTCAAAAAATAATAATTACATAAAGATAAACATTTAGACAAGACCATATTTGACTCAAACAGACTTTTTAAGATAAAAGACAAAATAACAAGACTCAAAACAACAAAAGACTCTTACATACTCAAAGACAACAAAGGAACAGTCAAAGTCGACTTACAGTTAAAAGAAGATCTAAAAGTCCTCAGGAGAATCCACCAGCATTACTGTATTCATTGAGCTTATTCCTGCGGCTGACCACCAATGTCACGGTATATGCTTTCTAAATATGCAGATATATGGCAGGCGATGTTCAATGATACTTCTATAAATCGCACGGGCGTTATTCCCTGGCAACTCCTGCAAGATCGGGAGGTATATGTGGCTTTCTCGAGGATCTTTCCCTTAATGTGATCCCGAGCCAAATGTAACTCTTGATTTTGCTGACCACGAGATTCGGCTAGATCCAGCGCATCATGCTTGGTTTGCGCTAGAATATTTGAATCTTTTCATGTTGTTCTGTAAAAATAAAGTTTGGATAAGGATTTTTGTTGGCGAGGGAGAAGGTGTAAGGCTTTTCTCGAGTCCCGTGGTTCTAGCACGATCGCTTTTACTGACTAAAATTGGCTTGAACAAATTTTGGAAAAACTATGATTTATTGATTTTCATGTTTTATTTATCCGCTTTTATTGCTTGATCATTGAGATTATTAAAGAATTATTTGGATGATAATATATCCTAACCGCACTATGCGAGTGAATGCGTGATCGAGACGAAATTTATTAATTTAGTCATAACATCGCTACGCAAGCGAGTCGACAGTCATGACAAAGAATTATTAGCATGTTATTACTTTTGGAAGAAATTACTACATTTGAGAAATTTAATTTTAAAATTTATTAAATATTAACTATCGCGCTACACAAGCGAATCCGCAATTTTAACATAAAATTAATTAAATTAAAAATTAACAAAAAGAAAAACTATTGGATATGATATGAGATTATTGAGTGAATTTATTAAAGGTTAAAACATCACACTACGCAAGCAGGTCCGTGAATGAAAAAGTTAAAGCACACCTACTAGTACACTCAACTAACTAATTAAAAGAAAATGAGTTAATTAATTAGTAACAACTATTTGATTTTCATTATTATTTTCTAGATTATTGTTGGAAAAAATTATGCAAATAAATATCGGACCAACTCTAACTATTTTAAAGGAATGGGACAACTTTTTGTTAATGAGGAAATGGGCCAGCTTATGGATTTTAGAAAATGGGCCAGCTATTTGTTTATTTCTTGGAAGAGAGAAATAAGCCAACTAGCTTAGTTGGCATTGGCCTAAAGAAATGGGCCAACTAGCTTAATGGGCCAAAATTATATTCCTGCTAAAACATCCAGCCCTGCCAATGGCCCACATTACTTGTCTATCCCATGAAAGATCACTCTTTACTCAACAACTAGAGTATTCAACTAATACACATACCATCACAACATTCAAAGTCATATTAACTCAACAACTTATGTTTCAAGATTTAAATCACCATCTTTCCAAATCCCTAATTTTTGAAAAATTTAGGTTCTACCCAAAATACCCAATTTTTCCCACGAAAATTATTAATTTGAAGTTGAAATCATGTCAAAAGATGTTAAGAATTGATGAAAGTTAGTTAAAAATGACTTATAATTGATTTGGAGAGAGTATGAAAAATGGGTTTAAAATCGTCTAAGTAGAAAAGTTGCAGGCCTCTGATATGGGAATTGCGAACATGGGTTCGCAATTGCAAACCCCGACCTCTGCTGGGTTGGGAAATGCGAAGGGGAAGTCGCATTTACGACTGGGGGATTCGCATTTGTGAACATATAGGATTTTGTCACAACCCGAATTTTTCACCCTCGGAGGTCGTGATGGCGCCTACTCGTAGAAGCTAGGCAAGTCAAAAAACGTAGAAAAACTTAACTCATTCATTTTAATCCTTTTTAATAACTTAAATTAATAGGTGATCAACAGTAAAATAATAATGGAAGATGAAATCAAGCGGAAGTCTTAGTCAAATTAACTACTAAATCAGTACATAAATGTCAATATATGCCTCTACCCAAAAAACAGTGTCACAATATCCACGGACTATCTATGAGTGCTACATAGAGATATCTAAAGAAAGAAATACAGTCTGTCTCGGATACAAATGAAAATAGAACATATAAGTAGATAGAAGAGACGTTGGTCCTGCGGACGCTTGCAGGACTACCTCGGATCTCCGAACTGAAGGCTGGCTCCCCAAGTGCTATTGTCTCAATGCCACTCCGGTATCTGCACAGAGTGTAGAGTGTAGCATCAGTACAACCGACCCCATGTGCTAGTAAGTGTCTGTCCTAAGGCGAGGTAGCAACGAGGCTAGGACCAGACTCCAGATAAACCTGTGCAATTATATAATACACGGCAGAAAATAAACAAGAATAAGCAGTTTAAATGGGAGGGGGTACATGCTTCGGGGCAACATATCAATCCAGCAGAAACTTAAGAGAAATATGCAAGGACAGTTCAAAATCTACAACAATACAATAATGATATTGTTGCGGCGCGCAATCCGATACCTTATCATTTAACATTGTTATGGCATGCAACCCGATCCATCTATATAACTGTTGCGACGCGCAATCTGATCCAATATAATATTTGTTGCAGCGTGCAACCCGATCCAATATAACATTGTCGCGGTGTGCAACTTGATCCATATATGATAATAATATTGCAGCGTGCAACCCGATCCATATATATATAAATGTTGCGGTGCACAACCCATTCTAAATATACAGTCAGCAGTAATCATAACAACAGTCTCGACAAGGGATCACTAACGAACCACATTATCCCGGCAAGGGAGTCGACGACATAAATAATTACATCCCGGCAAGGGAGAAACAGCTAGAACCAATTCTTAATCCAACATCTAACCATTTCAGCTATCACCAATATTCAACTTAGTAATTTCCATGAAAACAAACTTAATCCTTATCCAATATCGAGAATCATCAATTCAAGCATTCATGGTATCATTTAGGAACATAACAAATTTTAATTTAAGACTCACGGTCATGCTCGATACCAACGTATAGATACTCGTCACCATGCGTATACGTCGTACTCAACAAGAAGCAAATAGCAAATAGGACACAACTCCTAATCCCTCAAGCTAAGGTTAGATCGAACGCTTACCTCGAACTTCCACGGCCACAACTCAAGTTTCAGTTATAGCTTTACCCTTTGATTTCACCACCAATTTGCTAGTATCTAATCACAAGTTACTTAATTATATCAATAAACACTAAATGAATCAATTTGAATGCATGAAAATGAATTTTTCAAAGTTTTGCCCCAAAAGTCAAAATTCGCACCCGGGCTCACATGATCAGAACCTGAAGTTCGAAGCAAAACCCGATTACCAACTCCCCCCGAACTCAAATATATAATTTCTTTTGAAATCGGACCTCAAATTGAGGTCAAAATCCCCTATTTTTGAAAAACCTATGTTCTACCCAAAACACCCAAATTACCCCACAAAAATCATTGATTTTGAGTTGAAATCGTGTTAAAAGGTGTTAAGGAGTGAAGAAACTGAGTTAGAAATCACTTATCAATGTTTTGCAGAAGAAAGGTTATTTGAAAAGTCGCCTCTTATGTTTTTGGGGTTTTGAAAAATGAAAAACAACTGTAAATCTCGTCTAAATATACCTCTCTAGACCCCCAGTGCAGGCCACACAAAATGGACCGCGGCCGCACAGCCCTTCATGTGTACAACAGTGACATGTTTTATTATTTTGGCAAAAACTTTCTCTACAGATGTCCAAATTGTGATTTCTTTACCTTTCTGGAAACTAGACACGAAGGGCTACAACTTTTGTTTTTTAATCAATATAAGCTTTCGAAATCGGACCAGTGAACCTGTGCGGACCATACAAAATGGACTGCGGCCGCACAGCCACCAGTGTGGATAGCACAAAATGGACTGCGGACCGCACTGGCAGGTTCAGAGGTTTGCACTTCATTGAACCTCCAACTTCCATATTTTAAGCCTAAGACACCCCGGAACCTACCAGAAACTCACCCGAGCCCTCGGGACCCCAAACCAAATGTGCATACTAACTCAAAAACATTATATGGACCTACTCGTGCGATTACATCATCAAAATAACATGTAAAATCATGAATTAAAACTCAACATTTTCATCAAGAACTCTCAAAGTTCATAACTCTTCAATTGGAAGTCCAACTCACGTCAAATAAACTCTGTTTTTCACCAAATTTCACAGTTATCTTTCAAATACTATAGCAAGTTTGTACCGAGCTCCGAAACCAAAATAGGGCACCGATAACAATGGTTTCAAACATTAATTCTTTTCTTTATTTCTTAGATAATTCAGTAAAATAATTTCTTCCAAAAATTGACTTCTAAGGCTTGGGACCTCGGAATTCATTTCCGGGCATACGCCCAAATTTCATATTTTGTTGCAGACCTCCCGGGATCATCGGAATACGGATCTGGGTCCGTTTTCTCCAAATTTTGAACAAAGTCAACCCTAATCAAATTTTTAACTCTAGAAATTTCTATTTCTCATATTTTCACATAGAAGGCTTACCGGATATAGGTCCAGACCATGCACGCAAATCAAGGTGAGGTTTTTAGACCTTGGAACACTGAATTTACTTGCAACAAAAGTGATGACCTTTTGTGTCATCACATTTTCCACCTCTAAAATAACCGTTCATCCTTGAACGGACATAAGGAGGAAGTACCTGAGTCGGAAAAAAGATGGGGATAACGGCTCCGCATATCGGACTCGAACTCCCAGGTCGATGCCTCGGTAGGCTGACCTCTCCACTGAACACGAATAGAAGGAAAACTCTTCAACCACAACTGACGAACCTGTCGGTCTAGAATAGCCACCGGCTCCTTCTCATAAGACAAGTCCTTGTCCAACTGGACTGTGCTGAAATCTAACACGTGGGATGGATCGTCGTGATACTTCCGAAGCATGGACACATGAAACACTGGATGCACGGCCGATAAGCTCGGCGTCAAGGAAAGTCTATAAGCCACCTCTCCTATTTGATCAAGAATCCCAAACGGACCAATGAACCTAGGGCTAAGCTTGCCCTTTTTCCCAAATCTAATCACGCCCTTCATAGGCGACACTCGAAGCAATACCCGTTTACCGACCATGAAAGATATATCTAGAACCTTGCGGTCGGCATACTCCTTTGCCTGGACTGAGCTGTACGAAGCCTATCCTGAATGATCTTGGCCTTGTCCAAGGCATTCTGAACTAGATCTGTACCCAACAACCGAGCCTCTCCCAGATCAAACCATCCGACCGGAGACCGAAATCGCCTACCATATAAAGCCTCATAAGGAGCCATCTGGATAATCGCCTGGTAGCTGTTGTTGTAGGCAAACTCCGCTAAAGGCAAAAACTGATCCCACGAGCCTCCAAAGTCAATGACACAAGCTCGAAGCATATCCTCCAAAGTTTGAATAGTCCGCTAGGACTGCCCGTCTGTCTAAAGATGAAACGCTATGCTCGAATCAACCCGTATGCCCAACTCTCGTTGAACTAATCTCTAGAAACGCGAGGTAAACTGCATACCTCGGTCCGAAATAATAGACACGGGCACACCATGAAGGCGAACAATCTCTCGAATATAGATCTCAGCTAACCTCTCACAAGAATAGGAGACTGCTACGGGAATGAAATGTGCTGACTTGGTCAGCCTATCAACAATGACACATACTGCGTCGAACTTATTCCAAGGCTACGGAAGTCCAACAATGAAATCCATAGTGATCCGCTCCCCCTTTCACTCGGGAGCTCAATCCTCTAAAATAAACCACCGGGCCTCTGATGCTCGTACTTAACCTGTTGACAATTCAAACACTGAGCCACATATGCAACGCTATCCTTCTTCATTCTCCGCCACCAATAATGCTGCCGCAAATCCGGATATATTTCCGCGGCACCCGGATGAATAGAGTACCAGGAGCTATGGGCCTCCTCTAAAATCAACTTTCGGAGTCCATCCACATTAGGCACACAAACTCGACCCTTCAATCTCAAAACTCCATAATCACCTATGGTAACCTTCTTGGCACCTCCGTGCTGCACTATGTCTCTAAGGACACACAAATGGGGATCATTATACTTTCAGTCACGGATACGCTCCAATAAAGAAGAACGAGCAACCCTGCAAGCTAACACACGACTAGGCTCAGAAGCATCCAGCCTCACGAATTGATTGGCCAAAGCCAGAACATCCAAAGAAAGCGGTCTCTCACGTACGGAATATAAGCGAGACTGCCCATACAGGCTAACTTTCTACTCAAAGCATCGGCCACCATATTGGCCCTTCCCGGATGATATAAGATGGTGATATCATAGTCTTTCAACAACTCCAACCACCTCATCTGCCTCAAATTCAACTCATTTTGCTTGAACAGATACTGAAGACTCTTGTGATCCGTGAACACATCACGTGCCACGCCATACAGATAATGCTTCCAAATCTTCAATGCGTGAACAAAGGCTGCCAACTCTAAAACATGAACCGGATAGTTTTTCTCATGAATCTTCAACTGCCGTGAAGCATATGCAATAACCTTGCCACCCTGCATCCACACTGCACCAAGTCCAATAAATGATTGTTTCTCCACCTGTAAAATAATCGTTCGTCCTCGAACGGACATAAGGAGGAAGTACCTGAGTCGGGAAAAAGATGGGGATAACGGCTTCGCATATCGTACTAGGACTCCCAGGTCGATGCCTCAGCAAGCTAACCTCTCCACTGAACACGAACAAAAGGAAAACTGTTCAACCTCAACTAACGAACCTCCCGGTCTAGAATAGCCACTGGCTCCTCCTCATAAGATAAGTCCTTGTCCAAATGAACAGTGCTAAAATCTAACACGTGGGATGGATCGCCGTGATACTTCTGAAGCATGGAAACATGAAACACTGGATGCACGGTCGATAAGCTCAGCGGCAAGGCAAGTCTATAAGCCACCTATCCCACTCGATCAAGAATCTCAAACGGACCAATGAACCAAGGGCTAAGCTTGCCCTTTTTCCCAAATCTCATCATGCCCTTCATAGGCGACACTCGAAGCAATGCCCGCTCACAGACCATGAAAACCAAATCTCGAACCTTGCGGTCGGCATAACTCTTTTGCATGGACTGAGTTGTACGTAGCCTATCCTGAATGATCTGGAACTTGTCCAAGGCATCCTGAACCAAATCTGTTCCAAACAACCGAGCCTCTCTCAGCTTAAACCATTGGACCAGAGATTGATATCGCCTACCATATAAAGTCTCATAAGGAGCCATCTGGATACTCGTCTGGTAGCTGTTGTTGTAGGCAAACTCCGCTAAAGGCAAAAACTGATCCCACGAGCCTCCAAAGTCAATGACACAATCTCGAAGCATATCCTCCAAAATCTTAATAGTCCGCTCGGACTGCCCGTCCGTCTGAGGATGAAACGCTATGCTCAACTCAATACGTGTGCCCAACTCTTGCTGAACCGCTCTCCGAAAATGCAAGGTAAACTGCGTACCTCAGTCCGAAATGATGGACACGGGCATACCATGAAGGCGAACAATCTCCTGGATAAAGATCTCAGCTAATCGCTTACAAGAATAGGAGATTGCTACAGGAATGAAATGTGCTGACTTGGTCAGCCTATCAACAATAACCCATACTGCGTCGAACTTCTTCCGAGTCTGCGGAAGTCCAATAACGAAATCTATAGTGATCCGCTCCCACTTCCACTCGGGAGCTCAATCCTCTGAAATGAACCATCGGGCCTCTAATGCTCGTACTTAACCTGCTAACAATTCAAACACCGAGCCACATGTGCAATGAAATCCTTCTTCAATCTCCGCCACCAATAATGTTGCCGCAAATCCTGATACATATTCGGGGCGCCCAGATGTATAGAGTACAGGGAGCTATGGGCCTCCTCTAAAATCAACTCTCGGAGTCCATCCATATTAGGCACACAAACTCGACCCTGCAATCTCAAAACTCCGTCATCACCTAAGGTAACCTGCTTGGCACCTTCGTGTTGCACTGTGTCTCTAAGGACACACAAATGGGGATTATCATACTATCAATCATGGATACGCTCCAATAAAGAAGAACGAGCGACTGTGCAAGCTAACACACGACTAGGCTCAGAAACATCCAGCCTCACGAACTGATTGGCCAAATTCTGAACATTCAAAGCAAGCGGTCTCTCACCGACCGAAATATAAGCGAGACTGGCCATACTGCTGACTTTCTACTCAAAGCATCGGCCACCATATTGGCCTTTCTCGGATGATATAAGATGGTGATATCATAGTTCTTCAACAACTCCAACCACCTCCTCTGCTTCAAATTCAACTCCTTTTGCTTGAACAAATACTGAAGACTCTTGTGATCCGTGAACACCTCACATGCCACACCATACATCAAATTTGCATTTAAGGCCCGAATCACGTCCAACGGATTCCGTTTCTCACCAAAATTCACAGTATTATCTTAAATTATATAAGAGACTTGTATCGGGTGCCGGAACCAAAATACGGGCCCGATACCAACATGTTCTAATCAAAATTCATTTTCAAACCTTATAAACAATTCTAGAAAATAATTTTCTTTAAAAAATTTATTTCTCGGGATTGGGGCCTCGAAATTCGATTCCGAGCGTACGACCAAGTCCCATATTTTCCTATATATATATATAGGGTCTTGCTAACATACTACATGAAGGTAGTATGTTAGTCATGTACCCATTTTAACTTTACCTAAAATACCCTTACATTTATGTTTCCTATTCATTAACTGTGAGGGGTATTTTCGTCTTTGAATTAAAACCCATCTATTTCCTCACTCTCTGTCATTTCCCGTTTCTTCCCCATTCCCTCCACCCTCGCCAACCCACCCCTCCCCCTTTTGTTCTCCTGCATAAAAGAACAACTTATTCTTTCCAAGCTCTAAAGACTTATATTTAATAAGATATTTTCATATCAATATTTTATAAAAAGTATTCTGTACTTTTTCATCTTTGTTTTCTTTTTCAGTCTAAAGCTAATCAATGAATCTTTCCTTCAAGAATTAACAAAACTTGATGTTACATAACATGTGATAGAGGAAGCACCATACCTGTCAAGCAATACTGAAACGCATAGGAGTAGAACTTCACAAAATTTGATGGCATTCTGACCTTTTAAAGAAAGGAAAATGTGGATCTTAGTGGAACAGAACAAAGAGGGGGGGTTTGGCGGGGGTGGAGGGAATGGGGAAGAAGACGGAAGATGACAG
>MDKF010688257.1:0-12484 GCA_026770625.1 Nicotiana glauca | reverse complement strand
CCCCCCTTCTAGGGTTTATTCCTCTAGTATTTATAGTTGTGAGCCCCGTGAGCTAATAGTAAGTGGTCGTGGCCATGCTGAGGTTTCGCCCCCATGGGGAGATGGATAGGCCTTGCCTTCATGTATCCAACCGAATAAGAGTCGAATAATGTTTATGGATAAGTGGTCATACCACTTATTAATTACGGATTACCCCAAGATGAGATTAACTTCGTTAAATTATCGTGGGGTCGGATTCTGACCCATACAGTTAGTCCCTCCGCTTATCGAGGTCGTGCTTTGGCCGAGCTCGATGAGCGAACTTCATTGATTGTGATCTGAAAAACCCGAATAAGGGGGTCGGCTGTCGCTTTGGTCGAGACCGAATTCTTTTTGGCGATAGCCCGAACCTTGTGGAATGTCGGCGTCGTGTTATCAAATTACCAAGTCGTCGTATGATCAAGATGGAATGTCTCTTCTCGGCGAAGATATATGACATTTTAACACAATTCGAGCGAGACCGAACTTCGTTACGTTCTGGTCCTCGCATTTGTTTGGGATCATAGTCGTTGACGACGGGGGACGGACCGTGTGCGATACGGCCGTGTGGAATAAGTATGGTCACGTCCAGAATTTTGAAGGCGTACGACACATTTTTTCAACGTTCGCAGGCCGTTGCGATTATTCCGGCGACGAGACGTTGGCGGATGGCTGAGAAGTCGTTTCGTGGAGCTTGTCATAATGACGCATGCTTCGGCAGAACCGAATCGTTTTACGGTTGGTCATGCAGTTAATGATGGCTATTGGGTTTCGCGAAAGCCATTTACGTTGCCTATAAAGGTGGGTTAGGCATTCATTTCTCATATCTTCATTGTTCATCTGAGAGAGATTCTGAAGAAACCTTTTCATTCTGCTAATTCATCTTCTCCTTTCTTTCCTTGATTGTGATAACCTTTGTCTTGCCCACCGAATTCTATCCCTTTCTCTTTAGTAGATCAACAATGGCAGGCAGTTCTTCCCATGATGCTCTTCCGATGGATTTTCCGGTCAATTCTCCGATAGTTGAAGGGCCACCTCCGGCAATGGGAGGTGCAGAACAGATAGAGACCGGCGAAGTTTCGTCGGTTGACGAGGTAGTTCCTCGGCCCGGAGGTTCGGCAATCGATTTCGCCGTCGACGGTGGAGAGGACCCGGTGGATGAAGCCCCGTTAATGGGGGAAATTGGGGTGGCCCGATTACGGGAACAGGGGGTCATCCCCACCCATGCGGACATCGTTCTCGCTAGAAGTGAGGAGAGGGTCCATACCGACCGCAGGGGATACTGCGTCTTTTATGCCTATCCCTTCAGGTTGGGGTTTAAGATTCCGCTCCCAATGCTGGTGGTGGATTTCTGTCGTTATTGCGGGGTGTGCCCGGGTCAGCTCACTCCTTCCCTCTACAAATTATTGGCGATGTTTATCAAGTATGGGGAGTTGGCCGGTAGGGTGGTCTCGATGCAGCACGTGCTCAGCCTCTATGCCCCCCAGAGAGTCCGTGGCACCATGATTCGGGTGTGCCCTCGTGGGTCGAGGGGCCTGACCGCGACACTGGACGATGAGGTCGACCCCCGTCCTTTTGAGCATTTCTTTTACATCAGGACCGAGCATTTAGTGGCGTGTCCCACTGGGTTCCCAGAGGTTTGGAACCATGCACGTAAGTTTCTTTATAGTTGTATTCTTTTTTTTATCTCGCATTCGTGAGTGCTAACTCGTGTCAATTTTGTAGCCGAAAAGTCGCCGCCGGCTCCGTTAGCTGGGATACACGGGTGGGTTGAGGCCGTGCTTCCTCATACCGAGGGGGTACGCACGGGGGCGTCTTTCTGGGGAGAGGCATGGCCGCAGGCCTGCTACAGGTGAGAAGTTGACTTCTTCCTTTGTTCTGCTTTGATTCGATTTTATTTACCAACTTTGCTTTTCTGTGACAGGGAGGGCATGTCGTGGCAGGGCTCCTCAGTTGGCCTTCCGGCGATCGGGTGCAGTTGTCCGGCTTATTGCAGCACCAGTACCGTGCCGCGTACCGAGGGCGACGTCAGTTGAATCTTCAGCGGCTCCTTCCCCGCCACGGGCTGCACTTCGGGATGAGGGGTCGTCGGGGGTTGTGCGCCCTAAAGCGGAATCGCCCTCAGACGGGGAGGAGGAGGAGAGGCCGCTAATTAGACGCAGGGTCGTGTTCACGCCGGCTCCTCATATGGTAATTAACTTGGATTCCCCTCCAGCGGATGCGGAAGAGAGTGCGGCCGAGTGCGAACGCCAGGGTTTGGCTAAGGCGGCGGAGGCCGCAACGGCATGGAGCGGGAAGGTAGCTGCATTGGAGGGCGAGGTCGCAGCCCTGAAGCGTCAGGTGAGTGATGCCTCGTCTAGGGCTGAGGCGTTGAAGGAGGCTATCCGCGTGCACGAGTCCCAGCTGGCGCTGGTGAGGGCTGCTGCGGCTTTTAGGGAGGCGAACCTCGAGGAGCGGATATGTGTTTTCAAGCAGAATGCCCAAGTTATGGCGGACCGGGTTATGGCCTTGGAGGAAGAGAATCAGCGCCTACGGGACCAGTCCGCTTCTTCCAGCCAGGCTCGTGAACTTTGGGTTTTTGCTGAGTCCAACGTGATGTATATAAGAATTTGTGGGAGGCCGGCATCGTGGCCGAAGCTGCTTTCGAGGGGGCACGCCAAAAGGCTCGTGAGGCCCGTATTGACTGTGGTTTTGATGCGGCGACGCGAGAGGCTGACGATGGCGCAGATGGGGGCGCGGATGGCGCCGAATAAAAAGAAACATTTTTTTGTTTTGTTTGCAGCTTGGCGTTTGCTTTCTTTTTTTGTTTTTCTTCCTTCCCCCTTTTTTTTATTGACCGGCGTTGGCCGGGTGTAAGCGGGGATGACCTGCAATTAACCTTGTAAATAAATGAAATCTTCTTTCCGTTATTTGCCTTGTACTTATTTTGTACTTCGCTCTCTTTTTTTTCCTTTGGATTTTTCTTTGCATGCGTTCGTGGTAGGCTTGTTCGAGCGAAGTTGTTCTTCTTTTTTGGCGTTTCTTTCCTTTTGGTCCAGGGTAGAACTACGCGATTTTGCTAGGAAATCCCCACAGACGGCGCCAAATTGTTTGCTCAAAAGTTATCATACACTTTATGAATACAAAACAATATACATGAGTTACGGGCAAATCATAGCAAATCGTAATAATCCATGAACCAATTGAAAGAAATGATAATAAATACTCGAGATTAGGAGAAGAAGCATTAACAACTTTTATTGATAATGTTTGTTTGGTCTGCCTCTCCATGAAGAGGTTCAGAGCCTTACAATGGAGTTTTATCTTCCCCCAAGATGGGTGCCTTTGTCTCTCCTCTCTTCTTCACTCTCCAGAATCGTGGTTTTGAAGAAGCCCCCCCTTTCTAGGGTTTATTCCTCTAGTATTTATAGTTGTGAGCCCCGTGAGCTAATAGCAAGTGGTCGTGGCCACGCTGAGGTTTCGCCCCCATGGGGAGATGAATAGGCATTGCCTTCACGTATCCAACCGAATAAGAGTCGAATAATGTTATGAATAAGTGGCCATACCACTTATTAATTACGGATTAGCCCAAGATGAGATTAACTCTGTTAATTATCGTAGGGTCGGATCCTAACCCATACAATGCATAACAATGATATTCGGATTAGTTTACGTGCACATCAACTAATTTATCGAGTATTTATTGCTTCCCACAGCACAAATACAAGATAATTATATCCAGTAATGCTTAGACAAATGAGAAAAAAATTCACCTACCATCTTCGCCCCGTGTTGGAATTTAAATTATGATCTCCCATGTTTCATCTCAATTTCATTGGTAGCTAGGTTACAACCTTGAATGTGCAAGTAACTATTTGAAAAATCTAACAAGATCGTGTATTATCTAAGATCTTAAACGATTAGGAACTTCTAATTTAGGATATAGATTTTAAATTTATTGGATTTTATCAACTTGGTTAATATATGATGCTATTTTTTTCTCCTCTTTGCTTATCGCCTTTCTCCCCCTCTTTCCTCCTCTTCTTCTTCTTCTTCTTCCATATTCTTCCTTTTCATCTTTTCTTGAACGGAGGGTCTATCGAAACAACCTCTCTACATCTCCAGGTAGGGGTAAGATCTGCGTACACATTATCCTCCCCTGACCCCACCCGTGAGATTATATTGGGTATGTTGTTGTATTTTATCAACTGTGAGGGAAAAGAAGCTTTTCTACCAGACTATCGCCTGTTTTTGTTTCTAGATTGAGTAAAAGGATATAGTATAAAGTTAGTCTAGGAAAAACAAAAGGGATATGTGAAGTTTCTTCCTTCCTCTATTTATCTTTGTGATGGGTTCCAAGCCAACATCTATAAAAGCAGAAGTAAGGGTATCTGGGTAACTAGAGGAAGGAAGATTCAAATACCACTGGATAGGTTGGAGCAGAAATGGATTTAAGATTTGAACTTTGGTTGATTGTACCATATCCCATTTGATTTTCTAGGTTCAGCATTTGCTACTTGTACTTATTTGGTAAATTTTTTAACATATATACAGGATCTGAGCGAGTGTGCCTGGGAAGATTATTTTCAGTAAGAGGTATTGTCAATATTTAAAACATATCAAACTAGTTCAGCGACCATCAAACCATTACTCAAGCACAAAAACAAGGTCAGTGACAACCAAACATTAAGAAAGTGAATGCATTTTTATCTGCAATCAACCCCAAGAACTCGGGCTATTGTGTTTGGCAATTAACAAAATTGATCGAAGTAATGTAGTCTCAACTCCAAGATGCGCACCACGGAGCTCCCAACCTTTCAGTTCACGCCTGTGTTCTGCTAACTTCCCAAGCTACTTGGTCTTGCCATTCAAATAGCAAGTAGCTCGGAGAAGGAAAAGTGAAAGAAACTCCATGCGGCAAAGGGAAAACACACGGAGCACATCAAACTGCCTCTCATTGTGAAAAAGAGCAAATTCACAAGCCTGTCAGCTAGACCCTGCCAATCATGACAAGGAAATTTAGTAGAAGAAAGATGAGGGAAAAGTCATACTCAGACACTTATTTTAGCAGCAAACACATTACTATCAAATACTTGCAATGACTAAAAAAAACTCAAGCAACAATCGCTTGGTCAAAGAAGAAAAGATCATATAGGAATGAATACTGCACTTGCAGGTGAAAGGCAGGCTGCAGGTAACATAGTCATCACTCATCAATATGCTTGTTTAGGCTATTATGGAGATATAAATGCTATAGAATGTGGGGAAGAAGAAACCAGAATAATCACCGACCAGATCAAAAATATAATATCTAGCAACGCCAAATTAGGATGGTTTGCTGATTTCAACACAGGGCCCAGAAGCAATCTTATTTGTAGAGTTCCAACATTGTGAATCACATATTCTAGTGAATGGATCAGTTGTAAAAGTAATACTTTAGCATGACGAGAACTAGATATAATTTTTGATGACAGACAAATCCATATGGGGCCAACCCTTAGGACCAGCTCAACCTTCGAAACTCGGGAATAATGAGCTCGCCCCTCTACCCTTCTCCTCCAAAAAATCCAGCTTAGTTCGCATGGCGCAGGGCTCGAACCTGTGACCTAAGTCACAAGTCCCTCAACCTTGCCACTTGAACTAAGCCTGGGAGCCTGGGCTATGAAGAGAACAAGATATGATTTAACAAAATCCAAAAATGAAAGTTCTCGTCTTACATTTCAAGATTAAATGAAAATAAAGAATACTAAAAATATAGCTACCACTTCTAAGCTCTTAGAAATGACATAAGCACATTTTACCACTATGAATTGCAGCCAAGGTATTAACGTAAGAGAGTCTCATTTAGGTACAAAAGAAACACAACTATGCTTAAGTACCGTTAAACAGCAAACATATCCTTTAGACGAAGCTTATTCAACATCTGCTAAGTTAATTTCTTAAAATGAGAACTCCTAACATGTCTCAAGATCCAAGAAGTACAACAAAAAGAAGGGGAAGTACAGCTACTTCTGTAAATTTTCAACCTCCAGAGAAGAACTAATTCAACGGCAGCTTGCATTGACTATATACTCCATAAGCAAAAACTATATCATCATCAACACAAATGCCCCGATCCCAAACTAGTTGGGATCTCCTATATGAATCCTCTACATCCATTCCACTCTATTAGACGTCATTTCATTCCGATACTCAATAAGCAAACAAAACCAGCCAAGCAGCAATAAAAGAGCATAAGCTGAACTATTTGACATGCTAAAAACTACTTCAAAAGCTCCAAATTCTTAAAGGAAAAACAACTACTCCGTTTGTTCCACGATACAATTACTATTTGGAGAGTCAAAAGGAGTTTTTCTTAGACCATGTTTTCGCAAATACTTTTTAAATTTTTTGAATTGTTAATTATTGTGACTTATACTACTTTTTACCTAGTCCCTACATATGTACATTTTATTTCAAAAAACTTTACGACTCATTTACACCGAAAATTAGTTAGTTTGATGCTCCTAATCGGGACTATGTCACATAAATTGATATGATGAAAAAAGTCTGATCCTACATACCTCGGAGAGCCAGCATTCATATTCCTCCGAAGAATCCGACCCTCACTATTAGATTCACCCGATTCAATCAACTCCTTCAATCCCAAATTCCCTACTTTCTCCTCAACTTCCTCTTCCTCCTCCTCCTTTGTCGTCGTCACCTTAACAGTAGTAACTCTTTCAAAATAATTCCCATAAATATACTCAGGCGTATACCCATTTTCCTCATCAAACAACATAATATGACCATGCCATTCCCATACCCGATAATCCGAACCCGGGTCCTCATGAAACCCGACACAAATATGATGCTCCCCAATCGTTACAGCCTGACCCGAATTGGGTTTTAAAGTTTCAATTTTCCCACTAAGAATTGTACGGATAATTTGTTTTTCAAGGCGGGATTCTTCCTTTGAGAGCTCAGATTTTGAGGAGGAACTAAAGTCTTGATCTTCTTCTGCTTCGTCGTCATCGGAAGGGAGATTGTTGAAGAGAAGGTCTTCGAGGGATTGAGGTGAAAGAAAAGGCGGTGGGATTGAAGTTGAAGGAGGAGGACGAATTTGGAGTCGACCCATTAATGATTGGAGGAGGAGGTTGTCGAAATTGGGAGTTGTGGTATTGGGATTCATGTTTGTGGTGAAATGGATTGAAATGGCAAGGGTTTTAGAAGAGGTTTTTGGTTATTTGATTAGAATTTTTCTTTTTGTGCTGTATGTGTAAAAGTGGACTAGGTAGTGGGCTGACAAATATCTTTGGGATTTCCCTTTGTTTTTTGGCTAAGTCAAAAATGGATAAATGGAAGATGCTGCGGCTGAGGTAGTAGTAATGTTTGGGTCAAATGTGGGGGTTTTTATACTTTATACATATCCTTTAAGGGGTCGTTTGGTATATGGGATAAAGTATCGTAGAAAGTTTTTTGTTGGGTTAGTAAAAGTTTATGCCTTATTTATTTTAAATAAATATTTTTAAAAAAAATTATATTTCATAGTTATTTTTTAATTTTTTTATAATCAAATATCTATTTATATCATCTCCTACCCTTAACCTATAAAATAAACTTTGTATTATTTTTCTTTCTCCGCCCAAATTTCTCACATCCCCTTAAATTTTTCGTATTCCCTACCTCATATCTATTCTCTCTCATCTTCCAACTCTCCGGCATTGGAGCATCAGTGGAGACATTAGAGCAAGAAGCCTTGTCGAATTTCTCAAGTTTCGAAAGACTTGAACCTTTACTCACTGCAAAAGTTGACGACTCATTAATTTGGTGTTTTTGATAGCAAATACATATATGATGTGAAATTGGATTTGACTCGGTCCAGGAGGCAGCGGCTTTACTCTTTTAAACGCAGTCTCTTTTCACTATTAAAACTTTTACTAAAAAAGAAGTACAATTCAACCACTGTAAGAGTGTATTTGGATTGGCTTATTTCGAGTCAAAATTGCGGCATTAGGGTTGTTCTTGAACAAAGATAACGGAGTTGGGAGCTGAGCAACTTTGAATTATTTCAATGTATTTTGCTGTATTGCATTGTATTCATTATCTTTTTTTTTATTTTATTTCAATATATCCCGTTGTATTATACGTATTTCATTGTATTCATTGTCTCGCCATATTCCATGAATGTATTCATATGTTATTTTTTTAATTAATATAATTTATGTATTCAGATGTATTATATAATTTATCTGAAGATTGCTATATTTTGGGGTGTTTTTCGATTGAGAATTTTTTTTTATAACTGAAAATTTTGTGTGTTATAATTGAGTTTGTTGAGTTATATTAGGAGTCTATTATGTTAATTGATTCACTTTCCATTTAAAAATAGTGTAATCCCCTGTTTCACACCGTGAATACAGTCGAGTACAATAATCTATCCAGCTGTAATCCCATGTTTCGCGCCATGAATACAGTCGAATACACTCAAATACAAAAATTTGAGTTGTAATCCCATGTTTCACGCCTAGAAGTGTTACTGTATTCATGAATAGAGTAGCTTAAATATATCGAATACACTCAAATCTCAAAACATAGTTATAGGAAGTAATATAGTAAATAGTAGCTACAACTAGCTAATAATCACTAAAACATAATAATTTCTGAAAGTTTTCTTTTTTGTTTAACACTTTCACTTAAATCATAAATTCATATTACTAGATTTCTTTTTAAAAAATAGTTTTTGAGGAATAATTTTTCCAGATGCATAAAGAGGGAAGCACAAAGTTGTCAAAACGGGCTAGCTTAGTCCAACCCAGCCCAAGCCTCGTGGGCTTTTAAATTTGGTGGGCTAGGGCGAGCTAGCCCTCCATCTATATAGGCCTTAAAATGGTCAGCCCAGCCCAACCCTAAGATTCAATTTTTTTAAGAAAAAATATTTCTTCAAATCTTTAGATATTTTTTCGTGACAAAAACTCTTAATCATATGAATGTCTTCTGTTTATTTAGAGTGTACAAGCATCTTGATATTTGATAAGGAATCCCGTAATTGAAATGCGAATTCTCTATATCTCTAGCTCTTTTTTTTAACGTTACATGAATATTTTTTTAGTACGTTTCTTTCACTTTTTCTTAGGTTCACGAATTGCTTCAATAAGTTTATATGTTAAGGTTTTATAACTTAGGTTTAACATTATTTGTTGATTTTATTATATTAGTCCATAAAATTTTTAAACTTCATGAAATTTGTTAGTGTTGTCGATTTTCTTTGAGTATTAAAACTTGACCTTTTACTATACTAAAGAGAATAAGTAATAATATATCAAAGTAACCAAACTGATCAGTGGCCACTTAAAGTAATATTTTCCTTTGAAAAAAATTATTATTGGCCACTTAAAATTTTCCTAGTTCGTTGTTAATTAAGCAAAAGAAAAACTAATCTTATCATACTGCATGCATATCATAAATATACATTCTACTTGATATGGAGGGATAAATGAGCAATTGAGGATTGGAAAATGGGGATTATAGTTAATATTTTTTTAGTTTTTACTTTTTTTAAATATTTAAATTTAAATTTAATAATTTTTGGCCCATGGAAAGGCCAAGGCCCAACGTCAGTCAAGCCTCAAGGGCCAGCACGCTGACTTGGGTCAGGCTTATAAACCTCACTTTTAAGGGAGTTTTAGAGCTTTACCCATAAAAATCAAACTAATTATCCTTATCTAGCCATTTACTTTTATACCCATCAAACTAATTACCATTCTTACCCATTGTAGCTTTTATGGTAATTGACTTTTTTTTTCTCTATTTCTTTTTACCTTTTTTCGTTATTTTTGCTCTTTCTCCCTTTCTATTATGTTTTTTCAATCATATTATTTTTTATTTCTTCTTTTACCATAATTTGATTCCATACCCAATTTTGGCTCCTTTATTTTTATTTTATTTTTTTCCTTTTATTTATTTTTCTTTATTTCTTTATTTCTTTTCAAATTTGATTTAACTCTTTTTTCTTTCTACATAATCTAATCACATTCACTTCTTTTCTATTCCTTTTATTTATTGTTCTTTATTTTATACATCAATAAAATATAACTAATATAGTAAACATCCATTCACAAAAGAGCTCAGTCCTTTATGATACCTAACTGATATACAAGTATACCATTTTGGTATATAATACAAATTCATCTACTTCCCTATCTCAACACCATTTCAACCCAAACTTCACAGCTCTAGTGCAAAATTTCCACCACATTAGCTCAAAATTTAGCCACAACCTCCATTCAATATTTTAAATTAAGTGTTTTTGTTTAAGAATTTTTTTTAAAAAAGGCGTGAAAACTCTATTGAAACATTGAAAAAGGTTCTGATGAAAAAAATACCAACCTGGTATATATTATATACTAACAGGGTATCATGGAGGACTGGTTCATTAATTTAATTAAAAAAATATTCGTCATTCCTGTATGATACCATATGATATATATCATTACTGACATGATATAGGCATGGTTCATTCCTTAAAAAAAGAGCTCAGTCCTCTATGATACTAAACTGGTATACATGTATACTGATTTGGTATATATTATAAATTCATCTTTTTCGCAAGTTCAACTCAATTTCAACCCCATATTCACAACTTTAGTGCAAAAAAAAAAACAAATTGGCTCAACTTTAGCCACGAGCTACATTCAACATTTATAAGTAAATATTTTTGTTTAATAAAAATTTGAAAAAGGCATGAAAACTCCATTAAAAATTTAAAAAGATTCCAATAAAAAATTCAACAAATTTAAAAAGGAATACAGTCGAATACACTCGAATACAACAACTGATTAGCTGGACTTTTAATTAACATTTCAAACAAACTCCAAGCAGAATCAAATCAAACAACTACAAACTCAACACGCCTACTACATGAGTTTCCATCTTCAAGGTGCTTCAATTATTATTTGATTTTTTATAATAATAAATCTCGAAAAATCTCTAGTATGAATTTTCTAAAGATACTATAAATAACTTTTTAAAATATCCACTTTGAATCAAACAACGAATCTTAAAGTTGAAATTTCAATTCAAAAGCTTCAAGCTCAACAATGGTGGGTCTTTAAAAATTCAATCCCAAGCACCTCAAATCAGCTCCAAATAAAACCAAAATTCAGTATGATTAATATTCTTTCTTTTACTTAGCATATCATCTTACTTAAAAATCACATTCGGGCTACAAGTATAAATGCTTAAGCTCATACCATTATAGGTAAGAAACCACAAAATGAAAATATTCTCATTATATATTTTAGGGAATTAGTGATTTCTACATATTTCTATAAATAGTTGTATTAAATAATGAGTTAAGCACATACGTGAGAAATGGGGGAAGATGGTCATAGCAACAATGATGTCATAATTTGTACAATGCCTTGGCAAAAGATAAGTTAAGGGCCGGGTAATTATTTTTAATCGTATAGGTAGTCTTTATAATTAGTTTGAGGGTAGATAATTAGTTTAGATTTTATGGATACTTTGTGTAGATTCCCTCACTTTTAAATGGGCTAAAAAAGTTCCAACCCAACCCTACCCAAAGTCAAGCCCATTTTGACGGCTCTGACACTAAGTATCGAATGTTGAGGTCTAACTATCAAGGAAATGGATGAAATTATGTGAGATTAGTGTTTAAATCTGATGTGAAATTATATGTCTACATCTGATGGATAAAGTCACTAAACTGTAATGGTAAAAGATGATCAATATAATCAAGGTAACACCTAGACTGAGCCGAACATCATGCGATTTATCAAAAGAAAAAGTATGCTAGCCAATAATAGACCATGCAACGAAGCGAGAATGAGGCTCTAGTCAATACTCTCAAGTCATCCGAATCACGAGTGATAAGTGCCTACTTTATACGTCTTTTTATATTTGCATTATATCCTATATTTCTATATTTCCTATAGAATGGGCTAATTGGGGGTTTTCTCTCACTCCTATCTATTCTTTTGGATTTATCAACAAATCTATATAACTCAGCATTGTATTGGGAAAAAATTGAATTTATATTAAAGATGACGTGGCATGACACGTGGATTGGTCAAAAGGTCAACAAGCAATAATTAATTGAGAGACACGAGAAGCGAAAGACACGAGAAGAAGAACTCAAAATAGGCACGGGGTGCAATTTAGATACGTATCTCGTATCTAAATAAGACATTTAAGACCAGGAATTCGTGAGGATTCAAAAGATATGAATCTGATGACGAAAAGTAGTCCAAATAAAGTATTAAATGCCGAATACGTTAGTAAACTGGTATTTAATAGCAATAATTGTGTAACGCCTCATTAAATGTCCGTTATTATTCTTATTTAGAATAAGGAAGTGAGCCGTTGCTCCTTATTAGCTATAAAAGGAGAAGATCTCATCATTTGTAAGGAGAGAAAATATCATCTACATCATATTGAAATACAAATTTCTTTACTGCTTATTCTTATTCTAAGAAAGCCTATTATA
>MU694322.1:0-12731 GCA_026770625.1 Nicotiana glauca | reverse complement strand
TGTATTACTTTCTATTAGCCTGTGGTTCCCGTGAGATTCCGGGTTTTGGGATTTCTATTTCAGAATTTGTAGAGTCAACGTGTATGTGCCAAGTGGCAAGTTGTATACTTCCTGAAGTTATTGAACTTTTGACTTAATATTTCCGTATTGGTTGTTACTTCCGCACTGTCAGGCTTACCTAGTCGTTGTGACTAGGTGCCGTCATGACGTGTTCACGATTGGTGAATTTGGGTCGTGACAAGATTAAAGTGATGAGGTCATTTTTTGGTTCAACCAAGGTAGGCTCGTGCCCGGGTTCACTCGTGAAAGGAAGGTTCTAGCAGTAAAGTAAAGAAAATCCTCCCTTCTTGCTTCCTTAGGGTACACTCCCTATCGCCTTTCATTCGGAAAAGGAATTATCTGCACTGGCCGGAGATGGGCTTGCTATCGTAACCTTTTCTCCTCGTGTATGTGAAAAAGAGTGACAAACTCATTTTTATTCGGTCATAGGTTGGTCCAAATAACGAGAGTCGGCTTCCAATAATAAGTCCGTTGTTCTTTAGTAGCTTAGTGGTAGAGCGGTCGGTTGTTAACCGATTGGTCGTAGGTTCGAATCATATTGGGGAGATTTTTTAGTTATCGCTTTTCTGACCTAGCGACCCCTATCCTTCTCCTTTGTTTCTAAACTAGCAGAATCGTGGGACATTAAAAGCGGTAAGTTGATTGTTGGTTTTTATTCTTTGCTATTATCACTACCGGTACCTGACCCCGTCGGCTCGATATTTTTGCAAACACCGACCCTTACTCAATGGGGCAATTCAAAGAGGAGAATGAGGACTAGCCAATATGCTTTTCTCTCATGCCTTTCTTCGTTCATGGTTCGATATTTTTCGGAAAACTCTATTTATTCTTGTGTGGATGGCAGGCATGCCTATATTTCTTGGTTTTAATAGAACTCCTTACAAGCTAAGGTTTGAAAAGATTCCCAGGGGTACTACAACATGCGTGGAAGGCTAGGGTGGTTTTTAGAAAGCGCGAGCACAGAAGACGTCGTGGGGAACCAATTTCTATCGCTTTCCCCCTCTAGTGGTCATTCATTCTTTTGATGACTCGCAGTCGAAAGATTTGGTTGGCAGTTCAAACCTCAGAGGGAGTTGAAGAGAGGCTTTTCAGTTCGTTCAAAGGCACTAAATTTATCTTGAATCGAGATCTTTTGGCTCAACTTTATCCCAGTTTTGCCGAGGGAGAAACCCTATTTTTCACCTTGAATTGGTTCATCCAAAACAATCTCTGTACAATAAGGTTCTTCCAAGATCAAAGAAGAACAATTCTTAGAACACAGTTACTTAGAGAGAATAAAAATATGAATATGATCGAAGTTGGCCCAGTTGGAGGTTATGGTGAATGCAAAATGTGAATAATTTGGGATGAAGAGGGACGAAACCAAGTTGCTGGGTTTCTTGTTATATACGACAAACACTCAGTTTATTCACTTCAGTTCCTGTACTAGGAGAATGGCAGCTTCATTCTATCAAAGAGACATGGATGTGGTGATGATAAATTTAAAAGCTACTCGTGAAGCAGTTGTCCTTGATTATTCATCAGAGTATCTTATAAGCCATTAATGTTCATGACATCTATAAAATTTGGAACTAACAAGGGATCTATGGACCATTTGGGATATGGCGCTGACATTGACTTCAACTTAGAGATAGGAAATCATCGTCTTTTTGGTGGTTTTCATGGAAGCGAGAATAGCCATGGCGTTGGGAGTATTGGGGTTGATAGAAGCCTATATTATGCGATGTAGAGGCTATTTATGCTCTAAGTTAATCATACTTTATTGATGTTTTAAGTGCTGAATGATAACAAAATTCTCTAATTGAGGCTTTTATGCTTTGCATGGGCTACTCCAAGTTAGGAGGAGGATATAGAGTGTTTTGGGGTCAAATATGTAGATACAAGACCAATTGAAAAGAGAAAACGAGCAAGAAAAGGCGAAGTAAAACTGGTCAACACTCCACCGCGACCGCGGTAGGGCCGCGGCTAGAATGCGGTGAAAGAAAGGCGAAAAACAAAAAGTCTAAAATGACCGCGGTTGGCCTGCGACCGCAGTCGATCTGGAGAAGGCCAAGAAAGTTTAAGGGCTAAAGTGTAAAGCGTGGGAAACTTATCCTAACCCTATATAAACTTAACAAACTCGCCCAAGTGAAGGTTAAGCTTTTTTTTTTTAGACTTAATTGGAAGCAAGAACAAGTGTGAGAAGATCAAGATACCATTAGAGTTTTTCATTCTTCTTCTTTTTATCATTATTTTGTGAATTATGAATGATTTTATGGTTTTATCTTGTTTTACCATAAGTAGCTGAATATTTTATCTAGGGTTGATGGAACCAATTGTTGGATGAAATCTTAATTACATTTTGATATAATTAAGCTATTTTTTATTCTATAATTGTTCAACTTTGTGTTTTCCTGTGATTAATTGAAAGGACCCTTGATTAATCGTGTCTAGTTACCTTGTGTTGCTTGAGAAAGAATATAATGTTAGATTGTTGTTGAACAACACCACTTTTGGGTAAGTTAAGAGAATTACTTGAGTTTAAAAGCGAGGTTAGAGATAATGAAACTTTGGTGGAATACTTCTGAGTTGCATAAATTGTTAACTAGAGTAGTTCGATAGAATACTTCTAGTAAATTATCGTAATTGATCGAGATATAATTGTGGTAACCTAGAACTCATATTTCTTATAGAATATTACGGGCAGATTATAGCTAATGTGTCAATAATTAATCCGACAATTGGGGAAATCAACAACCCTAGACCATTTTACCATTGAATTCAACTCTATTCTTGATTATTGCTAGTTTTATTATTGTTTCTCATTAGTTAACTCAATTCTACTCATTATCTATTAAAATTCTTGCATCCGGGGATTGTTCAAGCTATTCATTAGCAGTGTTAAAATTTGTAGTAAATAGGTTAGTTCCCTGTGGGATTCGACATCTGGACTGAACCAGATTATATATTGCAGCGACCGTTTAGTCCTTTTTATAAGGCGTAGTTGGGCGTGATCAAATTTTAGGAAAATTGTCAAAACGTGTGAAGATGCAAAATGGGAGACAAGTTTCCTAAAGAAAAACATCTTCACATGTTTTGGCACCCCGACAGCTATAATCAATGATGGTGGAACCCATTTTTGTAATAGACATTCGCACGCCTGTTTGAAAAGTATGGAGTTCGCCACAAAGTAGCTTCACCTTATCACCCACAGTCGAGCGGGCAAGTTGGAGTGTCAAATAGGGAGATTAAAAGTGTCCTTACAAAAACAATGAATGCAACAAGGACCAATTAGGAGAAGAAGCTGGATGATGCATTGTGGGCGTGCCACACAACATTTAAAACTCCAATTAGTATGTCACCGTACAAGTTGGTGTTTGGAAAGGCCATCCACCTTCCGGTAGAGCTTGAACATAAAGCACTTTCGACAGAATGCTTCTAGTAAATTATTGTAATTGATTGAGAGATAATTGCAGTAACCTAGAACTCATATTTCTTATAGAATATTTCGGTGAGATTATAGCTAATGTGTTAGGAATTAATCTGACAATTGGGGAAATCAATAACCCTAGACCATTTTACCTTTGAATTCAACTCTATTCTTGATTATTGCTAGTTTTTTTATTGTTTCTCATTAGTTAACTCAATTCTACTCATTATCTATTAAAAATCTTTCACCCGGAGATTGTTTGGGCTATTCATTAGCAGTGTTAAAAGTTGTAGTAAATAGGTTAGTTCCCTGTGGGATTCGACATCCGAACTGAACCGGATTATATAGTTGCAGCGACCGCTTAGTCCTTTTTATAAGGCGTAGTTGGGTGTGATCATATATGTGAAGACACAAGGCCATGACCTAGAAAGATCCTCAAGTAAAGCGTTGAAAAGGACGAAATGATATACTCGTTCACGTGTGATAGAAACTTAGGGTCCACCAAAGTGTATAGAGAACTGAGTTCTCTATCAGTTCCCACAAAACAGACACAAAGAGATAAGTAAATGACACATCAGAGTTTTACGTGATAAACTCCCAACTCACGAGATTAAAAACCATGACCTACACTTGTAGGATTTCAACTTCACTAACCGAGGATGTTCAGATTACAACTTATAGTAACCTACGAATTAACACCTTAATCCCGACACTCACTTCTAATAACTCTGTTACATGCCTCTTTGTAATAACTCTATTACAAGCTCACAACTCGATTAGCTCTAGTCAAAACACAAACACAATCTTTATGGTTTTACAAAAGGTTTCCTACATAATGCTTCTAGCTAAGCTAAGTAAGAATTACAAGTAAATCACTTTAACAAATGTACAACATAACTAAGGACAAGTAATAACTCAATGCAGGAAACTGGTCCTTCGTTATGATGTTCTCCATTCTTGAAGCCCTGAATGTCACTTTCAAGTTGGCAACACACTTGAAAGAAAGCTTGATTAATTTTGGAATGTGCAAGTGTATTGTTTTCCCTTTGCTTCATGTTAATATTACACAAGTGACATTACTTGATTGATGCAAACATATTTGGTACAAGGGCATTCCCCATAAAGTGACTGTGACACTGTTTGCACTCTTGCGTGTGTGCAGAGGAACAGTTGCAGTGACTTTACAGCTGTATGGAGTTGACTGGTACACTCAGTAAAGGAACTGATATCCATTTGTTTCCTATGTTGTTTCTTTGACTCTGAGTATTAGAACATGTCCCAGACTTGAGACTTATTGATCTTGAGCCCTTTGAGAATGTGGAACAAGTTCCCTATATGGTTCTTAACATTGAGTTTGTCAGATTATCAAAACATAATAGAACACATAACCTATTAATTTTCCCCTTTTTGATGATGACAAAACTTGTAATTGAATTTCCCTTGAGAACTAGAGTACCATCAATATTTCCTGTATTCCTCCTGAACCTGTTCCCCCTCAATTAGTTCCTCCTTTTGGCACCGTAAAAAGATCAGTTAACAAGTCATAAGCAACAAAAAAGTCTAGCATGCTTAACTCATTCCACATGTGTGTGCACATATATGACTAGGAACAGAGCATAAGGGCAAGGCAAGCATAGCAAAAGGACAAGATATTCATTAATTTGGGAATAAAAAGGGAGCAAAATTAGCAGTACCATTTGTTACATAACCATCCACAAAATAAAACAACAGAAAAAGTACCAGCCACTAAATACATCAAAATAAAAGAGACCAAAACAGAGGATATACAACTTAAACTGGACATGGAAAGGAAACGATTTTAAGGAGCACTGGAAAGGGGAGGCACAAATGAAGAGGCAAGGGACCTAAGGAGGATATCCATTTGATCATTTGCTGACGTCTGCTCATTAAACAACCTCTCCTTCAGGTCCTCGACCTGTTTCCTAAGATCAGCATTTTCCTTGATCAGACGGGCAACCTCTGTGCCTTGTATGTTATTGCGACCAGTTGCCTCCTAGGCATGACTAAGATGGCCCTCGAGAATAGCATTCTATGTCTTCAACTTCCTTATCTCTTCATTTGCAATATTTTGAGCTTCAATCAGTTGAGAGATAGTGGAATTGCTACCAATCCCCCTTTCTTATCAATACACTCACACTCTTCTAAGGTGGTCTTGGAGAAGGTTTGCTTGCGAGTACCCACTGTAGCCTTTCCCAAAGGGACTTTGAATAAGTTAAATACCTTAGTGAGTAAGAACTCGTAAGGCAACCCATGATTACCATCCGTAAAATTTTCCACTTTCTTCATATGCTCTATCATGAGACCAGGCAGGTTATAGTGGTGTAGGCATACAGTACTTCCATGAGAAATAAGTCTAATTGTGACTTAATGGAATATTTTTTTTGAGCGTGGGAGCAGAATCTTGTTCACCATTTCAAACAACAGTTAGTACACTAGAAGGAGGGCCTTCTTGTGTACCCATTCCCTCTATTGTACTACATTATCCTTCAAAATGGCATTTCTAAGGTTTCGAGAACAAGTCCCCTCAATGGATGATATGTCGCCAGTAGGCACTCCTAGAATTGTTCCCAACGCAGCCTCATCCATCACAAAGTCAACGCCATTCACCTCCAAGCATATGTTGTCATCTTCCACAGTGAATATATTTGAATAGAAACTACGCACCCCTGCCTCATACACCTTAGGATTATCATTTGTGAACAAATGTGTCCATTGTTGAAATTCATAGATATCAACCAGTTGGCGCATTCCTATCATGTCAAGAAAATATCAGGAGCAAATGTTCTGCCCCACAACACCTTCTGGTTTCTCATATTTTCGCTTCCTTCATCCTTGGTCACATCTACCTTGGCCTTCTTGGAGGAACCTGGTTCCTAATTGGCACCAGCCTTCCATCTCACAGATTTTCTCACACTTTTCCATTTGTCTGCAGATTTCTCAGACACCTTTTGTCTCGAAGCAGGGTATCCGGAAAATCACCCTAGATTTTGGGAAGTCCAATGGTGAAAAACATAGATTGCCTTGTCACATTTACATGTTCAACGTTGACACATTTGAAGCTTTTGAGGTGTATCTTTAAGGTCCTTGATGGTACCCAATTCCCTGATCTTGTTTGTCTAGGGTTAAATTGTTCTGAAGTTGACCGCCCTAGAGGATCACATCTTATTCTGCCAATGCTTGAGACTTTGAAGTTAAGATATTGCACTGATGTTGATCGTGTTTGTATAGTTGCTCCCAAAATTGAGACATTGTCTATCATCAGCAGCTATACAGTAACATTTCAGTGTTTCAATGTGAACCAAATCTTTACAAGCATTAAACATCTCTGCTTGAATGGAACATCCTTAGACGTGAGAAAGTAACCTTATAACCTCTTGTAAAAATGCAGGGTAAGGTTGGCACCCTTGTGGTACGGGGCACATAGCGGGAGCTTAGTGCACCAGACTGCTTTTTTTAGTTGTTCTAATAACTAACACTCTATAAATTTCATTATTTTTGCAATCTGGATTGGAAATGATTCCTAATGTATTGGTTGACTTCTTTAAGTGATGTTTGGCTAGATTTAGGTCAATTCGAGGGGAATTTATAAGGAACAACGTTATTTAAAGATTGAAGTTATTTCGTGAGGAGGTAAATTTCTTGTCTAATCTTGTTAAGATAGAATTTTCTTCCAATTGGATATATATATGTGCTATTTGCTATGTGATTTCCAATAGAAAAAAAAAGTCTTTGCCTATTAAGAAAGGGTGGAATTGCATAAATTTGGACTAACAATATACTACAAACAGTCCACCCAATTCGGAACCACCAATTTGTTTTGATTGTTTGTTTTGTTATATTTTGTTTATTTACCTAAATCCTATTATAAGAATAACTTCGCTATGCTTTTTCAGATGGGTCAATTTACCCCATCATCGAATCTATTATAAACTAACACATTTTAAATTAAATAAATTAGATAAATTTACACATTATACGCTGATTTTGACGCCCATAAATTAACAGCTAACCAACTACAAAAGGAACAATGACATTTAGTTGCCGAACCACATAAGCGAGAAATTCAAAAATAGCCAGATTTACCACTGGTCGTTGAATATTATACCTTTTATATAAATGTCTGTATACGAACTTTCTTCACGATTTTCAGTTGCAATTTTTGTTCAAAACCATTTTAAATCTCCATTAAATGACTTCAAATTTTGTATACAACCTCCCTATACTATTTCTAACAAGTCTAAAGGAAACCCACTAAAACCGACTCGAAATTTAAATAAACTTATTTAAGCTTGTTCAACAATGATGGACCAGTCTAAATCTTTACTAAATGACTTCAAATTTTGTATATAACCTCCATATACTATTTCTAACAAGTCTAAACAACATCCACTCCAAATTTATAACAAATCATATTCGAAATTTTAATCCACTTTTTTAATCATGTTCAACAATGGTGGATTATCTTAAAAATCTAATTTTTTATCACCCAAATGTATTTGGTTTGTTGAACTAATATTTGAGTGACCATTGCAGATTCAAAAATAAGATTAAAAGCTTGAGCATTTTGAAAAAAAAAATTGAATAATACTATCAAGAACCTATTTGGAGATGAATGTTGAATCTTAGCCTATTATTTTTAGGCTATATTTTTTGCAAAGTTAATATAGGCCACTTAGTTGCAGTGTATGTGTGAGAGTTGGATTTATACGTAATTCCCCCATCACAAAAAGCGAAAGAAGCACATTCCAAGAACTTTACGTATCAAAATTAGTTATAAATAATAAAACATTAATTTCTTTCTTATATTATTAAAGACATAGTACTATTCAACATTATAGAAAAAGAAATTAAAGGTGATAGCGTAAACTTTTTGTTGGCCTCTTCCCATCTTTAATTGGTGCTAAATTTTGCTCTCCATATAGAAAATTTAGCTATTGGAGATATTTTACTGGAAGCTGATAATAAGGTCTCCATATAGCTGAGAATGCGAAATCCATAACTAACTATAGTTTTTATTGCTGTTTAGGGTTTCACACGGTTAATTAAGATTATCTATTAAAAGATTGCTTGACTTGTTAGAAACATTTATTTATTTATTTATATATTTCTTGCTGTTCCTAAAAAAAGGAAGAGTTGGTTCCAGCAGAAAACAATTACTACTCCCTTCGGTTCAAAATAAGTGATTTTTCGGATATTTTCACACAGATTAAGAAATTCACCTTTTAGCATTAATTAGCAATGGAATTGACCATATTAACATTTACTATCTCACATAAACACTATTGACACATATTCCAACACTGAAAATTTTATTTTGTGTCTCATACAACTTACACTAGTTGTATGAGGTAACTTTTTATCTCACAATTTTGTTGACCCCGAATTCTGTGGACCCTGAAGTGTAAGATTGAGGTTCACAATTTTGTGAAACAAAAAGGAGCCTCATACAACTAGTGTCTGTTGTATGAGACACAAAATAAAACTTCTCACCGGAGCAAGTACTATAAAAGATATTCAATTTAATTACGTAACATAATTTTAAGTTGTCTGGCTGCTTATGGCAGTGCTTATTACTTCTGAGCATAAAAGAGTTGAAAGATTAGGTGTGAATTGTGATTGAATTATTGAATCCAATATTATCAAGATAAAGGTTTTGAAATTTATAAACTTGACATAGATGAGGTTGTGAAGGTAAGACATAGCGTGACCAAGGACTGTTTTAAGTATATACTTCCTCTGTTTTACTTTATCATTGGGAGCATTTGCATCTATACCTGCTTTTTGTGTCACATTCTAATTTGTGTCTTCTTTGCAAAAACAATTGCAAGCATATCTGCTTTTTCGCATAACTTCAGCATACGAGGCTGAAGTAGCAAAGGCAATCATGCAAAACTTCAGCATTCTAGTAGCCGGGCCTGAAGTTCAGTTCTAGAGCTGAAGACTTTGTTTTGTAATTTCGTTTTGTAATTTTAAACTCCAGTTATTTCTTACTTACTAAATTATTAATACTCTGTACAAATATTTGACTTATCAGAAATCAACAAGAAGAGAACAGAAGTTATCAGCATGCCGATCTATCTTTCAGAGTTCAAGCCGTTGCTACTGTAATGTGCTCTCATAAAAGAATGAGAGAAGAGAATGAATCTCTTGANAAAAAAAAAAAAAAAAAAGGAAGACCAATATAGATCGAGATAACAGAATACAGATGTACATTTAAAGCAAACATAAACTGTTCCAATGTGTACTGAGCACCAAAAAGGAGAAAGGGGTTAAAGTTATTTAAAAAGTGGGTACAAGTTAAAATTTTAAAAAAAAATAGGTACAAGTTAAAAGTTTTTAAAAAAATTGGTATATATTAAATGGGGGCGACCAAATAGGGCGTCCCATGCAATTTTTACTTATCATTGTGTTTTTTGCATATATATGCATTTTAAACTTTTAAATTGTTATTTATTAAAATTTAATACTTCCGTTTTACTTCATTTAAATTTTTTGACTGGGTACGGAGTTAAAAAAAATAAAGACTAAATTTGTGTCCTAAACGAGTCAAAAATGGGTTTAGAGTATTTATGTGGTTATAAATGCTTCTTAGTAAGGGTATAGTTGGAAGTTTAAGTTAGATTGTTTACATATGTAGAAAGGGGTCATTCTTTTTTAAACGGATCAAAAAGAAAATAGGTTCACATAAACTGGAATAGAGAGAATATTTTTTATTAGGTTTCTAAATCTGTAAATTTTATTTCAAAAGATTTAGATTTTTATGTTCGAATTCATAAGAAAATTAGTCAATTTGATATATATTTGAAACTAAATAGACAGTCTATTTTACCGTTAATGACATGCGCTTAACACCAAATTTCACACTAAAATGGCGTAACACCAAATTTACTCCAATCATTATATAATTTCTTACACCAAAAAATAATATTTCTTCTCTCTCTTCTATATTATATTATTATCTTCTATTTAAATTTTATTTTTTATTTCTTTCAAACAAATACTATCTTTTTTCTTTTTTCCATATTCGTTATAGATAATTTACATTCACCACTTATATAATTATTTATTACAAAATTATTTTAAAGGATAAATCAACTAATAGTGAAATCATTCATAGTCAATTTTTCACAACATTAGATATCTTACATTTGCATTTTTTATTTTTAAATAATGGTTATATTTCTTTTTATACAATTATAATAATAATAATAAAATTAACTTATAATTTTATGTAAATATAATATATACAAAAATTAATATATCAAAAAAATAGGATATAAAATTAAAAATATAAAGATCTTAATATAAAAATTAATTTTATACATAATATATGATAAAATAAAAGTTCAAAAAGTAAAAAGATGAATAAAATAACAATAAATTAAATTTAGTGTGATGAATAGTGTTGCACTATTCATGCACTATAATTGTGCAAGATTGGGCGATGTGCACAAATAGCCACTAACAACTCATGTCTTTATTTTAAAGCCAGTATTTTAAATGTCTTTAGTTTTTAGCCACTGGTTTAATAATCTTTAACTGTCCGGACGAAAATACCCTTCTGCTCATGTCCTTAACTTCAGTACTTCCATTTCTACGAAGGGGCGATGTGCACAAATAGCCACTAACAACTCATGTCTTTATTTTAAAGCCAGTGTTTTAAATGTCTTTAGTTTTTATCCACTGGTTTAATAATCTTTAACTGCCCGGACGAAAATACCCTTCTGCTCATGTCCTTAACTTCAGTACTTCAGGACTAAATGTCCTTAACTTTTGAACTTGAAATTCTAAGTTCAGGACTTCAAGACTACATGCCCTTAACTTTTTAATCTGTAACTCTAAGTTCAGGACTTCAGGACTACATGTCTTTAACTTTTGAACTTGGAACTCTAAGTTCAGGACTTCAAAGTTACATGTCCTAAACTTTTGAACTTAGAACTCAAACTTTAAGACCAAGCATCCTTAACTTTTGAACTTGTAAGTCAAAGTTAAGGACTTATTGTTCTTAACTTTTGATCTTGTAACTGTAAGTTAAGGACTGCTTTTCCTTAGCTTTTGAATGTGTAACTGTAAGTTAAGGACTGTCTGTCCTTAACTTTTGAACTTGGAAATCAATGTTAAGGACCTATTGTCTTTAAATTTTGAACTTGTAACTGTAAGTTATGGACTGCCTGTCCTTAACTTTTGAACGTGTAACTATAAGTTAAGGACTGTCTGTCCTTAACTTTTGAACATGTAACTGTAAGTCAAGGAATGTCTGTCCTTAACTTTTGAACTTGAAAATCAAAGTTAAGGACCTATTGTCCTTAACTTTTGAACTTGTAACTGTAAGTTCAGGACCTATTGTCTTTAACTTTTGAGCTTGTTAGTCTAAGTTCATGACCAAGTGTCCTTAACTTTTGAACTTGTAATTCTAAGTTCAGGACCAAGCTATAGAGAGAAAATGATATAAATAATTTGAGAGTAGGTTTACACAGTCCTTTAAATATGGCCCTAACACATATGTAGTCCTCTATAAAAATGATCACTTTTGATTTCCGTTGACTTATACTTTCAGCCGTTAAAGATTAAAGAAACTTCTGTGGAAGCCAGTTAGGTCTTGATCTTTCGTTGTGAAAGAAAAAATCCATGGGAGTAAATGGATTTCTCTTGTATAAGCTGAATTGGGATTTGGGACAAGACCTAGAAAACAACAAAAATAATTGGGAAGATGCTAGAATAGTAAGCTAAATTTAAAGAGAAACACATGCCAACTGGACGAACCGCTCTTCACTCCTCTGTAAAAAACATGCATCTGGTCTTTTTGAATCGTTCAATGATTTCTAAGCGCAGAGAGAGAAGCGAGGGTTTGGGAAGAAAAGCAAGGGAAGAAAGGGTAAAAATATCTTTTCATATTAATTTTAATAGGTTAGTGGCTATTTTTGCTCAACATTAGATTTGCCGGATAAAAAATAAATACCACCATAAATAGTGGCTACCTCGTGCCATTTCTACTGCAAGATTGGTGTTCCATTGGAGAAAGAAACACCAAATTTGGATTTGATGTAAAATTTGGTGCAGCCTCGGAGATGACCTTATAGTCACGAAATTTTTTTTGGTGCTAATATATGTCTATATTTTCAGGTTGATGAGACATTGAGCCAGACAATGGAACTGTTATCTTACTTATTGATCACGCCCAACTATGCCTTATAAAAAGGACAATGCGGTCGTTGCAAATATAATCTGGTTTACAAGTCCG
>MU694318.1:30620-94560 GCA_026770625.1 Nicotiana glauca | reverse complement strand
AGAGTTTTGTTCTTTCACTTTGGTGTATTTTTCCATTGCAATTACATGGCCTTTTATAGGCATAAAAAGTAAAGATGATTGACATAAAATAGGAAATTTAATCTTTCAACTATTCACAAAATGAGCATCCAATGTAGTATCCAATGTAGCATCCAATGTAGCATCTAATGTAGTATCCAATGTATAAATTATTCATAGACCAAATTCAAATGTTAAGCAGAACAAATTCCTCAATCCTACCGAGAAGAACAAATTTCTACGAGGAGAGGAAATGAAATACAGTAATAAAAATTGAACTCAACGTCTCAACCTATTCCATAAAATTGTACAATTGAAATTCCCAAATTAACCCTCAACTGTACAGTTGAGCAACCTTCTTCGTCCTTTTCGTCGAAACATTTTCCGACGACGAGGAGGAAGAACTCTCCGGCGAAATTGACGACCTCTTCGAACCAACCCGAACCGGTTCCGGTTCACCCGAATTAACCCTCAACGGAAAATTCAACAATGCACGCGATCCCCGAATTCGGTACGCTGCCTTATCGTACGCCAACGCCGCATCCTCCGCCGTCTCGTAAGTCCCTAGCCAAACCCTAGCTCCGTTCTTCGCCGGATCCCTAATTTCCGCCGCAAATTTTCCCCACGGCCTCTGCCTTACTCCCCTGTAACGCTCTGATTTTTTCGCCGGCGGTGGCGCAGCCGCAGCCGCAGGTGCCTTGAAATTATACATTTCCGGTGAACTAACGCTAACTTCAGGTTCGGTTTTGACGGCAGGTTGTGTCGGCTCGTTAATGGCATTGTTGTAAATATACATGTTTTCTGTGTCATTTTCTAAGAAACTGGAAAATTCAGGCTCGATTTTGACAGCATAAGCTGATTGCTCAGTAATGGCATTACTGTAAATATACCCATTTTCCGTATCATTTTCATAAATTGGAAAATTTTCCCAATTATCAGAAAATAAATTAGGAAATATTTGGGTCTCAGTGGAATAAAGAGAAGTGGAATTTTCGGAATTTGATGTAGGAGAGTCCCAATCTTCAAGTAAATGTTGCCTAATTGATTCAAGAAGTTCAAAATTAGTGATAAATTCACTGTTTTCAAACATCATTTCCCCCCCCCCCCCAAAAAAAAATAAAATAGAATTAAATTTTTGAAAATTTGGATAGTTCAGATTGAATTATGAGTTTTTCCGATAAAAAATGATTAATGGGGTTTATAAATATTGAAGCGATTGAAGCTGAAGCAGTTACTTTCGAAGTAATAGAAAGAAAATCAACAATTAGAACAAAAGAATTTAAATATGAAAATGTGATATGAATATTGAGAGTGAATAAATTCTGCAGAAAATAGAGAGAAAAATGAAGAAACTGAGATTTATTTGGAACACAAGGTTGAATGGGGTATATATATGATTTGTTAGAAAAGGTGCATGCACGTAGCTGATTCCTTTCATGATTTGGGTTATTAAAGAAATATTTTTGGAAACTTTGTTGAGGTTCTATGAAGTTTCTATGTAGAGAAAGTTTGAAAGAGTTTGGTTGATGAGGACTGCAATCACGTGCGTTATAATTTAAGAATATGGTAAGCAGTGAAGTCTTAATCTACTCATCATTTTTGCATACTGTTTTAAGTTATAATATTCTCTCAAGAAGTTGCTCTAATTAGTAAGCTATAATGTTATGCCAGGGGCGGATTTATATCCTATTTTATGGGAAATGTGAACTCATATTTTATTCGCCAAATTAAGTATTTTATGTATATATTTGTTAGAATTGATCTAATATATTTGCCGACATCCATACTCTAAAAAGATTAAATGGTACACTTGATTGAATGTTTATTTTTTTAATCTAAGGAGCAGTGATCAATTCTCACTTATAAAAATCATAGATTCGCCTCTGATGCTAGGTTACCTTTTTTACAACGCCAATTTCCTGAACTAGAAATATTATAGTTGGTTGTAGAATTCTCACATAAATTTATAATCTCTCACCCCTACCTTACAAATAGAGAAAAGGTTTTTGAATATTCAATTTCTTGTCAAGACATTCCATATTCAAAATAAATTTGGGCTCGATTGTTAATTAATCTATATTTGCATCGCATATGCTCCCCAATATAACAAAATGCTCACTGTCAAGAGGTTACCTAGGTTCTCCATTATCAGGGTCCAATTTCGAAACCTCTAACTAAATATGGAGAACCTCAACCATCTCACTGCACCTCTTTGTGATGGTTATGAATATATACGCAAAGAATGTAAGTGAAACTTTTGAACATCTATCGAACAATCTATAGATATTCAATATGTTTGACATTTGAATCACACATGAGATCATGAGGGTTGATGTCACACACGTAGCAACGAATATAGCAACAACAACAACAATAATAAATCCAATACAATTTTTATAAGTGGAGTTTAAGAAAGGTAGTGCGTACGCAACCTTATCCTATCTTGTAAAGGTGGATAGACTATTTATGATAGACATTCGCCTCTGGAAACATCAAGTATAGCATGTTTACAAAATACAACTTTTGACTTTATCAAATCTACTCCATTTTCACTAGCTATGACATGGATTAAAGAAGGCTGAATACATACGGAGACACTTAAAGTTGATACGATTTTTCATTTAGACACCTGAACTTAGAGGTGTTCCCAATGAGCACGTACATTACATGAACTTCGTTCCAATTAGGCACTTCTTGATGAGTTGACACATAGAGTGAGTTTCACCCAATATAGGCGCGTGAAGAGCCCATAAAATAATTTTTTTTGTCCTTTTTATTTTTCTTTTTCCCACTTGTTGGGATCAAACTAGGTTTTTTTGTTGTTGTTGTTATTTTTTTATTTTTCTTCTTCTTCTTCTTCTTCTTCTTCTTCTTCTTTATGTCCACTACCATTTCCACCATTGCCTCCTCCACTTTCACCATTATTGTGCCTCCACCATTGATTTAGCTCGAAAGTTTGAACCGATCATTCTCCAAACAACCAGTCGCCGCCAAGCTCTCCCCTCCTCACCACCAAATCCTCTGCCGCCCTGGGTCTGCCGGTGGCGGCGACGGTGAACTGCGCCGATACATGGTTGCTAAGTAGTTATCAGTTCTCGTTTTGTTAGTTTTTCATCAAGTTTTTTAATATCCAAGGGCTTTGTCTGAATTATTGCTCAGAATTTTGCAGTACTAAATGGTTTCACCCATCAAAGAAATCGAATGTTATAATTTCCATGGTTTAAAAAAAAATCGAAACACCATTAATGGGGTCTTTTTAAAGCTCGAAAGTTTAAATTGGGTTACTTAGTTTGATATAAAATTGAGAAATTAATATTGGGGTTGTCTTCGAGTCTTGGTAGGGAATCTTTAGTTAAAGTTATAACAAATTTAGAGGAGTTTCTCTTGAAATTTTGGATTAAAATCGTGGCTAGAATAAGAATAGACATGAAGACAGTGAAGAACGCCAATAACAGTGATTTTAAGAACACCAATGCGTCATTTTTTTGTCTTTTCTTTTGTTAATGATGTGTCATTTTCTGATTGGGTATAAATTATTATTTTTTCTTTTTGAGAATGTTATTGTATTTTGTTTACTAAATAGATTTAAAATAGTTTTTTTTTTAAACTCAAAATGATATATATCCTTTTTTTTATTTGTCATTTGCCACGTCACCCGCGAGTGCATTGCACACACTTTGAAAGTTTGGCTAATTGTCAAAAAAATGTCTAATTGGAACAAGTTTAGTGTAGTATAAGTGCTCAAATAGGAACAACCTTCATTTTAGGTGTCTAAATAAAAAATGGAGTCAACTTTAAGTATCTCCATATATATTCAGACATTAAAGAAAAAAGTACTAATATAAACTATTTACAATTTTGACTTATGGTTTCTTTTGTCCATTTTTATACTCTTCTATTTATGTGGATTACCTATTATAACAAGTTAGATATATTTTTTGCGTTTTTATATAAATACTAAAATACAAGTTGATGGATCACCATATGTAATTTCTTTAAATAAAGAAGAATTAACTATTGGATCCTTCGTTCGTGTGGACGTCAAAATCTTCATTTTCATGAGCAGCTGAAGTCCAGGAATCAGGTATAGGTGCTGTGAATTTTATAGACGAGAGACTCCCTGAACCACTATTTGGTTTTAGTTGGTAAATGACAACAAATTCAAGAACTTAAAGCAGGAATATTTAGCTATTTATTCTTATAGAAAACTTGACTTCCCTACTCTCTTGCTTTTTCAGAGAACGACAACTGCCATGTATTTAGAAAAAAAAGCTTCTTTTTTTTTTTTGGGTAAAAAAGATGCACATATATGCTGTTCATATAGGCATCGGGTTTACATTAGTACTAACCAAGGTCCCAGTAGAGGGCCTATTAGCTATATCAAAAGTAGAAGCAACTACTCTAGCATTATAACTACTAGATACAGTACTACCTATACTATTACTAATACCACTGACTAAACTATTACTAGTAGGAAAATTCTTCAGCATTCTTCTCCTTAGCATTCCTTGTTGATCTTGGTAATATGTTGATGTCACAAAAGGTGGTGGTTTATCAAACAGCAAACAGTTTTCCCTTGCATGCATGGCTCCATAGTTGGCTAGTAGATCAGCTACACAGTTTTGTTCTCTGTACACAGTCTTAAGGGTTGGGCTATCCAATTGTAGGAGTAATAACTTGCAATCGTTAATTATATTAATATATTGCATAGTATTAGATTTAAACATACCAACGATGGCCTGTGCATCTGTTTCAATGATCTAATATAGTAATTACATGCATTTTTTATATCAGCCAAAACCACAAAGAAAATAATTTCAGGAGATGGAAAATTAACAGTACATATCACTTAGACAGTGCTGTCATTTCTCCTCCTATTTTTTCTTTTTTAAAGTTCCTATAAAACTAAATTCTAACAAAATTTGTCCAAAAGTTTGACTTTTAAGTCTCTTTTTAAAAAAAAAAAAATACTGTTGGAATCTTTTATGATCAATGAATACATTTGGAAATTCAAAGTTGGTACATGTTTCGTATTTTGACTTTGACTCAGTGACGTGGAATACTCTTCAATTGTTTCTACTTGCTATTATTGGCTGGTAGAAAGAAATATTCGGAATTAGAAAGAAAACAGAGAGCAGTCACTACGTGCCAATAATGGGACACGTGCATTTTTTTTTAAATAAATCGATAAATTCCAAAATTAAAATTGAAGGGAGAGTTTTTGAAGATAAACAATGGTATCAAAGTTATATTTTATGGAATTTTCAAATAAGGAAATGAGAAATAAGGCGTTATTTCCTATTTTTGCAAATAAATAAATAAATTACAAACATAGTTTTTATTTTCTATGTTACGCTCTTTTACATGTATACAAAATCTTTCTTTGTAGTTCATTTCAAAATTCAAAAAAAAAAATGAGATTTCATTTAATCAAAGATGAATAAAAAATTAAATTTATACAACATTTATTGATTATATAAAATCAGTTTCTGCAGATTCATTATTCATCAATTCTCAAAAAAACCGAGCCTTCAAAACTCTAGGATCCACTTTTAATATTTTTCCCTCGTCAATCTGCACAAAGTTCAAAAAATTTAGTACCAAAATAATAATAATAATAATAATAATAATAATAATAATAATAATAATAGAGGAAAAAAATAGGGAAGCCAGACATAAATTCAAATGTGGAACTAGAATTTAAAGTTTATGGGTTCTGAACTTTCTATCGAATTCATAGCTCGTTTTAATCACTGAATTTGTATTAATAAAATTTTTAATACAAATATATAATCTAAGCAAAAATAATTAATTTCATCCGAACCCATACCTAATACTCTAGTTCTACCGAGAACATAATCAAATATATACGAAGCTGCAGCTAAACTTCTTGCTTTGTTTTATACGAGAGAGTTTGTCCACGAAATTATATAATAACTAGAAAAAGAAAAAGCTGAATTGAATTCCAAGTGGATAATATTCTTTTATTTAGAATCTTGCATTTTAAAAAATTATATATGCAAGTGGTCAAACAAGTTGGATAAAATAATTTGTCAGCTGGTTCTTTGCTTGTTTCAAGAATATTTACGCTAATCCTAGTACATTAACCATTAGAAAACCCTTTATTAAATTATTTCATATTCCATGTTAGATCAAGTCAATATTAGGCAAAATAATGTGGCAGCATGTTCTTCATTAACCCATTAGAAAACCCTGAATTAAATTGTTGCATTTTTAATATTAAATCATGACAATATTAAAAACTCTGCTTTTTTGTGATTCAATTGTGAAATACCCTTTTAATTTTCATTCTTAACTAGAGACATCGAAAGGTGCCTAGAGGACGGGCCAGACGCAGCAAAGCGATGGCCAATTAAGGAGCGGGTTCCCTACTGGAAGGGAACATGAGAGTAGATTGGTTCGTTCTGCCATAAGTACCTCCTCATTTAGCTAAGTAAAATTCGACAATGGGTTTGACTCGGTAATTGTAAAACTTATCTTGATTTTCGTATAAATTCCGGAACTATGGACCGAGCTAGCTAGCTAACTCGAGTACGGGGATTGAAAAACTCATGACAGATAGTTATTTACCTTTTTAATGATTCTCACGTGGCGCGAATCCTTGTATATATTCTCTTGTACCTTTCTGGTTCTTTTGGATCAAAGTATTTTGTAGTATTAATTTGTTTTTAGATACATAATTATTTTTATAAAAACTTGGATAATACAGATTATACAATATGATAAATTAGATGAACTTCTTTTTAGTTTAATGTATTTCAATGAAAATGAAAATAAATAAATGAGGATTTAATTTCATTTGTTTGATGTGCTAAAACTAAGACAAGAAGATGATTTATCAGTCAAGTGTTCGGTCAAAGTGTCTAGGTTCTCCCCATCAAATAGGGTTGGATTCTTTTCTTGTTTTTAAATTATAGAACATACAACTATAATACCATATAATATTTTCTAATAAATTTATTCGTTCTATTATTTATTCAAGAATGGTGGGTAGACCATCCATTCTATTATCCATTTATCAATTCTTGCATTAATTGTGAACCATTTTCTTTTTTTCTCGCTAGCTCTTCAAGTTTTGATCAGTTGAGCATCATAACTTGAATTCTTCTAGAAGAAAACCATTAAATAATTTGAACTCAGAGAAATTTTAAAATTTTTGAATTTTTTTTCTTATACACATTTTGCAAGATCTTCTTGAAAAGTATCTCAAAAAATCATTTGTAAACGACTGTCCAAACGAATAAAACCCGACAACGGCGGATGTTGTATTATAACTACGAGTTCAATTGAATCATAACTTTTGACGCAAAACATAAATTTATGTATAAAAATTTATTAAAATTATAAAAAATAATTAATATGAACCCATAACTTTTAAAAAATAATAAATTTTATGCTAAATTTTTTAAATATTACACTCATAATATTTAAACTACGGATCTGCCATCCGACATGTAGAGATCACCAAAGAATGGATAGAGTCGGCATGATAACTTGGCAGTAGCAGTAGTTAAGTCTATTTTTGGGTAAAAAATATAAGTAAATAAAATTATACATTTTCTAACACAAAGCTTACCTGGGAAATTGAAAAATGAAAGAAAGCGAATAAGGGAATAGTTCATAGACCAAAAAAGTCAGTAGGGCCAATTAAGGTGCAAGTGATCGAAAAGGATGAATTTTTTTATTCATAAAATTTGAACATAAAACCTTTGGTTGGAGGTGTTGCTTTGATGGTCAACACCCCACTTATAATTTTAGGGTTGTGTGTTTGAGTTACCAAATGAACAATAACTCCAACTAGAGCTGCCAAAATGGTTAAAAAAAAAGAAACTTTTAGAAACCACTATGTTTTAGTGGTTATTAGTTAGTTGTAGCTACCATTTACTATATTACTTCCTATAACTATATTTTTAAATTTTTTAGAGTGTATTCGATGTATTTAAGCTACTGTATTCATGAATACAATAGCATTTCTCGATGTGAAACATGAGATTACAGCTAGACAGATTATTGTATTCGACTGTATGCACGACGTGAAACTGGGAATTACAACTAGACAAATTATTTTATTCGACTGTATTCACGATATATATTTGTGAATACAGTAACGTAAATAGCGCAATTCATGGTCTACTCAGCCGTTTTAAACGGAAAGTGAATCAATTAGCACAATAGACTCCTAATATTACTCAACAAACACAATTATTAATCTGAATACAGATAATATATAAATTATATTAATTAAAAAAACATATGAATACACTGATGGAATATAGCGAGACAGTGAATACAATGAAATATATGGAATAAAAAGAGATACATTGAAATACAATGAAAAAAGAAGACAATGAATACAATGAAATACATAGAATGCAACGAGATACATTGAAATATAACGAAAAAGGTAACAAACTCTTCAAGTTGCTCAGCCCCAAATTCTGTCGTCATTGTTCAAGAAATAACCCTAATGTCGTCTCATCAAAAGGTCCGCGATTCTCACTCGAAACTCGCAACCCTTAAAAACCCTGAATCTCACTATTCCCACGCATCTTGTATAGTAGATGAGCAAAAATCATGGCAAGACGTTCCATATTGTTTTCGAGGATTGTTCTCTCTACCAGTGGATCATCAACAATCAATTCCTCTCTAAGTGTCCAACCCATTCTCGGCCAGCGCCTTCAATCTCGCCGTAATGGATATGTCGTGTATGAAATTAGCACGGTGACTGAGAATTGGGAAGCGCTAGGCGATGTGGGTGAGAGAGATTTTGAGTTGCAGAACCGTAATTTCCAGAAATGGGGGAAGAGAATGGAGTGTATTAAATTAGAGAGAGATAAAATGTGGAGTGAGAAGTTTACATCAAATATGGTAATTATGTGAGAGAAAAATCTGAAAAAAGGAGAGATAATTAATAATAAATAGCATATATAATGGCTTAAGGGTAGGATGTAACCATAAATAGAGTTTTTGCTATAAGCATTAAAATGTAGCTATATAATATAATTTTTTTAAATGATATTTATTTAAAATAAATAAGGTATTAACCTTTACTGTAGGAGGTAAAAATTCCTTTAAAATATTAGTTAACCACCCAAATTATCCATTAAATAATAGGTTGGATAGTGAACTTTTTAAAAATGGGTCAAATATGAATAAGAACCATATTATCATTTAGAAAATGGATAACCATTGAGTTTAATTTTTATATTTATAAAGCCTCAAATTGGGGGTTCCTTAAGTTTGGGAAACTAGGAATTCTCGCAAAAGTGATCATATTTAAGAAGTAATGGATAGTATAGTTAACCATATTATCCGCCGGTTAACCCGTTTTTGTTCGTATTAAATATGGGCAGGGTCAGATAATTTATCCATTTTCGGCCCGAACCATATCCGACTGACCTGCCTGTTTGCCACTCCTAACTCCAACAAAAAGGAGGAGAAATAAAAAAAATAGCAAAAAATAAAATCAGTTTTTTAAAATTTAAAATAAAAACTTTTGGGTAAGGATGCATATTAGCTGTCTTATTATATTCCTCATAACAACAATTAGTTAATCATTAATAGTACTATATGTTTTCCTCATATTCAATAATATATATATATATATATGGTAGTTGCTGCCGGTGATGGCTAACAATGGTGTTTGTAAATGCCGAATAGAGGTGGTGGTTGGTGGTATGTTTGGTTGATGGTTGTGGGCCAGGGTAGTAGATAGTGGTGATTAGTAGTGGCGGCGATTATGATTGAGGATGATTTGTGGTGAGTGGTGATAGTTAATAATGATGTGTTGTGGTGATAGTTGTGATTGAGGTAGGTAGTAGTGGGTGGTGATAGTTAATAATGGTGTGCAATGCCGATTATGATTGTTGATGATGATGTAGTGATTAGGTATGGTAGTTGAGGTGGATGGATGTTGTTTGTGTTTGAGAATGATGGTGGTGCAGATGGTGGGTGGTGGTAGTCGATTATGTTAGCGGCTATGACTGAAGATAATGGTGGTGGTGGCGACGGCGGCATAGCAGTAATTGATAATGGTAGGCGATGACGAAAATTAATAATAGATATAGATAATATCATCTTAATAAATTGAGTCTCTGTTATGGATCTTAATCGTACAGACCTATTCATTCCTATTAAGTGATTGTGAAGTAAAAAAATAAGGAATTTTTACATTCCTATGCCACATAGGAAACCTTATTACCCTTAATGTTTAAGGTTTTATTTAATTACACTTCGTATACCAAATTACCAATCATATGCCATACTTAAATAAGGGTCTAATTAATGGGCAGTTTTTACTCTTTAATTAAAGGTGTCCATATATCCCACGTTTCTCTATCCCCCTAATTCCTAAGACCAACGCCTTTTCCCCATCCCCTTTCTTCCTCTTCTTCATTCCTTCTTCTTCTAAAAAAAAATACAGAGATGAGACACAATTTTTATAATCAGATTTTTCCCGTTCAATTGTAGCATGATTGGAATTTTGGGCATGATTGAGTGTTGTTGCTGATGTATTGTTCTATAATTTATTATTTTTTTTGATTTGTGGATTGAGAAAAAAAGATGAAGAACAGAGTATCGGCAGTATTGACTTTTACAATTTGACTTGATTTTGTTGAATAACTGGTCGCCTTTTCGATGTTTGGATTGAGGAAGAAACTCGACGAATTGATTTCTACAATTTGATTTCAGTTTGTTGAAGCTTTTCATCTTTTTTTTTTTGAATTACGATAACAATTCGGGAGAGATCAGATAAAGGATTTGCGTTCAAATTTGAACTGAAGGTTGCTAAATCAATTATGATATTCTTTTCCTGATTTTTAGCGCGCCATATTAGGAAGATTCGGCTACTATTAATTACTAATTAATGAATGATATAAATTATAGAAAAACAGTGCACATGTCGTGTAATTTACAAAATATGCACATATTTGTAAATAAAGTTTCATATATATAATATAGGAAAGAAAAACCACAAAAAACAAATATTCTTAATGATTAAGATCTGAATAATTAATCTATAATATATTAAAAACACAAAGGTACTTAGCGAAATATCGTTCGCTTTTTTTACCCTCTAAAACTTGATTTCATACTAGACAAATTAGTCATTTCATTATTTCTCCTAATTTTTGTAGAACTTTAAAATTACCTAAGATTTTTCTTATTATATATCTTTTCTTAATCCTTTTTTGAAGTATATATGTAAAAAGTCATAATAACTGGCAACATGCAACACATTAATTATCAAACCTTACGTGAGTAATTTTCCATCCAAAGAATAGCTACATTTTCATTGTTAGATATCATTCGACAAATATAAGAAGTATAAAAAGAAATCAAGAAAATTAATTTTACACACAAAATAATCATTAATTATTTTCTAGCTTTTAGAACGTTAAAATTAGTTGAAATTTTACTTATTATATTTTTTTTGTTCGAACTATGTAAAAATCTTAATGTATAGAATTATATGACGTGTAATATATTTATTAAATCAAAACTAACGTGAGTATTTGCCATCAAAGCAAAGCTAAACTTCCATTGTGATATTACCATTGTTTCAGCTATCGTTTCTCTTTTACTATAATTCAAGAATCTAAAAAAATAACTTTATCAATTAAAATTTGAATGATTATAATAAAATAACAATAAACATTGATTTTCTACACCTTTATTTTATATGACCATTCAATTAAAATTTTCGTATGATAACCTTCATATGAAGTCTTTTTTTCTTTCTTTTTATAACCATTCTAATAAATGACAGCTTCATATATTTACGTTATTTGTTTTATAAAGTATTAACTCTAATATTAGAGTATTTTTTAAGATTTTATATTAGTTATTTATCATGCTAGCGGGCTAAAAAGGATCAATATTCATCATATTTAAGTACTTATACTTTTTATTTTATTTATTCAATAACTCACGTTATTTAATATTTTTTCGTATTTTAAAAAAATTATATACTCATTGATACAGGTACAGGCGCAAAGCGCGTACTCTAATACTAGTATTGTAATAAACAAATGAGACCTAATTTTATTTGTGCGAAACATCGAGGAAAGTACAAACTCCACTTCCCTGTTACAACTTGATGACTTCACCTTATCACTAAAATCTTCACAATTTTTTAATTTCCCTTAGACGAATTCCTTCCCTCCTATATATAAATAGTTTTCTACTCCACTTTCCACACTCAATTTACTCCTCAAATCTTCATCCAAATTCATCTCACTTCTCTGCTTCTTCTCCATTTCCAAAAAATCTCAAACACGAGACTCAATTTCAGCATTTCAATGGAGAATCTAGACGAATACTTCGCCCCGGAGAATTCCACTTCTCAATCTGAGTACTCTTTCTACACAAATTCTCCTTGTTGCGACTATTTTCCTTTTGATTTTCCTTCTAATTCATTCGATTTCCTTCAATTTGGATCTAATTCATCAAATTCGAGCTCCGAATCAGCAAATTTAGTGCAAAACCAAAGCAATTTCTTCAAGCTTGAATCGGAGCCGTCGATTTCAAGCTTCGAATCTATGAATTTCGAGCAAAAGGAGATCAAATGCTTCGAATTTGAACCGGAAACTCAACTAATCATAGACAGCTCGGAATCAGCAGATTTGAATAATAACCAAAGCGATTTCTTCAGGCTTGAATCGCAACCGTCGATTTCAAGCTCCGAATCTATTGATTTTGTTGGAAAGGTGAGTAACTGCTTTGAATTTGAATATAAACCTAAAATAATCATCGACCTTACATCGCCTAAATCGAGTAAACGCAAGCCTTCATTGAAGAGTGATTTGTTTAGAATTGAATCTCAACCGTCGATTTCAAGTTCTGAACCTATGAATTTCGAGCAAAAGAGGCGCAAATGCTTCGACTTCGGATCGGAACCGTCGATTTCAAGCTCTGAATATATAGATTTTGTGAAAAAGGAGAGTAAATGCTTTGAATTTGAATCGAAACCTAAAATAATTATCGATCTCACATCTCCTAAATCGAGTAAATTTAATGAGCTCAAATCTTCATTGAAGGATGATCATTTTTTTGGACTTGAATCGCAATCGTCGATTTCAAGTTTCGACTCTATAGATTTGGAGCAATGCTTCGAATTTCAATCGAAACTTCAAGCAATTGTAGACATTACGTCACCTCAAAAATCTCAAGTCGCAAGCGCTAAATCGAGAAATTTAAAAGAGCGGAAGCCGTCATTGAAGATTGATTTACCTCCAGTGAAGAAATTAGATTGGATTGATTTTGGTAATTCGTCGGAAACAGAGTCGGAATCGGTGTTTTCCACTCAGGAGAACGCGAGTGATGAGGGTTCCACCGTGGACGGTGGCGTGAAGCGGCGGAGAAAGGCGGAGGAAGGAGGAGAAGAGGTGGCAGTTAAAAAAATAGAGAAGTGTTTGGAGGAAGATGACTCAGTAGTGAAAATGGAGTGGCCGTTAACGCCGTCAAGGTGGAACTCATTTTGGGATCAGAATTCGAACGGAATGTTTAACGTTCCGCTGTTGTCACCGTTATCTCCTCATCCGTCGTTCTGTTCGCAGCTCATGGTTGTCTGACTTATCATCTATATTATATAAGGAGGATAATTTGCAATGTGGTTAAGCCAAGTGGCATATTGAAAAAATGCCACTTGGCAATTTGTTGGATTCTATTTGTATAACATTAAAAATAATTATCAATTGATATTCTTTGGGATCTAATTAATAATTGAAGAAAATAATCAATTGGGAAAGAAAGATGAAATCAAGCTATCCGTGAACATATATTACCATATCTATATTATATTGTATATAAGTTTATGGTTTCCTTCAAAAAATAATTATTTAATATTCTTTTGTATCTAATTAATAAATAGGTTTTTTTGGTGGGAATGAAATATGAAAATAGAGCTGTCCGTGAACATATATAACCATATTTGGAGTAATATTACATATGACAAATATTCGGTTGAAATATGAAATTAATACTTTGAGTTAATATTAGAGTTCCAAAAAGGTACGGAATATTCTGCTAACATAAAAATGGAAAGAAAAAATTCTTTCCAAAAACGTGTTATGGACCAAAGTCCAAAAATAAGTAAAAGAAAAAGATCATTGTGACATAAGAGTTGGTAAGACTATCAAAAAAATTCTTTCCAAAAATGTGTTATGGACCAAATTCCAAAAATAAGTAAAAGAAAAAGACCATCGATTTGTAATGCTATTGAGAATTTCTTTTATGGTAAGCATCCTTTTTTTTTTAGAAAGAATTAAATAAAATTTTATTTTGTATCTTACACATTAGTTTAAGTTAAACCTAATTCTATATTTACTACAAGCTTTGTATCTGACCTTATTTGCGAACAATATATATTATTATATAATTCTTTAATTAAATTTTGTGCATAATTTAGTTATGGTAGATATTTTTTTTAAGAAAGAAATAATTAAATAAAATTTTTGTCTCTTACATTTATACCATATTAAAGGAAATCTATATTAAAAAAATCGAACAAGAGGACAAAGGAAAACTACAAGAAAAATGACGGTTTGGTGGTTAACAAATGACTTTATATTATAATGTGTTACTTAAAATATTTGCAGTTCAAATATTACCATATAAGGAATAAAATTATATGACAAAGAATATGCATAATTCCCTTCAAAGTGAGGAAATCAAGGATGCATGGCAGGGCTGATCAAGAAATATAGTTGGAAAGTGAATAATCATGCAATAATCACGTGGCATATTTGGAAAAGAATATTGTGACCAAGAGTCATTTAAAAATAAAAAACAATCAAGCTTTGAATTTATTCAAAAGTTCTCTGCCATTAATTAATGATTGTTAGATTATGGTAGGTATTCTTTTTTGAGAAAGAATCAATTAATATAATTCTAAGTACATTACACATTAATGTTAAGTTGAAATAATAAATCTACATTTAGTACAAGCTTTGTATCTGACCTTATTTGCGAACAATATACATTAATATCGGTATAATTTACTTATGGTAGGTATTCTTTTTTAAGGAAGAATTAATTAAATATCAATATTTTGTATCTGCCAAAGATCACACGCTAAAGCCTAAGCAAGAAAGATCACACGTTAATCATTTTGGCCAAAAATCCTTATAAATTGATTTACTATTATAGTCTTTTTCTTACAAATCTTTATTTAAGCAATTTTTATTTAGGTTTGGCTTCTCTACATTGCTTAGGCTTTAGCTCTCACACAAACTTCGCCAAAGTATGGCTCCAAACTATAACTATATCAGCGAAATAGCAATGTCCAAAATGAGTTGGAATTTGAAAGTTCGTGTTGTTAGATTGTGGCACATTCCAGACCGCGAGAAATCAGAAAATTCTAATTCAATCGAATTAATTATTCAAGATGAAAAGGTGCATACTCTTTTACATATTGTTATTTTTTTTGAGTTGTGATATATTTTCTTCAACTTATACGCTTTACTAATTTCTTTTCACATTTTTTGTTTTAGGGCGATCGAATTCATGCAACTATTGGAAGAGCTGTTTTGCGTATTTTTAAAACAAAAATACATGAAATGGGATTGTATGTTATGAGAAACTTTGTAGTTGGACCAAACAATATGAAAATTAAGACCAACAAACATAAACTGAAACTAACATTCTCTCATAGAACGAGTGTGGATGAAATTAGTGATCCACAATTTAGTTTGAATATTTTTAACTTTAAGCCTTTTCAGCATCTCACAAATCAAGTTGGGGTTGATGAGAATGAATTATTCGGTAATTGTTTGGCGGGGGAGATGAAACTAGGTTCGGCAACACAATAGAGGATATCAAGATATCTTCATAAGTGCAATTTTTGAGTTATTACATTTTCTTCTGTTAGGGGTTGAGAAGTATTTTCGATTGAAACAGAACTCTAGCTCTATGTATAAGAGAAGTGAATTCCATTGAAACAGAACTTTAGCAACTATCTCACATGAAACGAAAATTCTCCATGATGTGGATATTCCTTCTATCTTTTTCATTAGTTTATAATTCCTTTTTTTGCTATTAGAGGGAGAATTCTATCGTTCACTAGAATACAGACATGCTTTAATGGAAAAATAGGACTAAGAAACCTATATAAGAAGGCATAGACTCCATGAGATTTCCTCTTTAAGAGAAATAGAAAAATTGGTGAAGTATGACCACAAGTGTTACATTTGAAATTTACAAATCACTAGAGATGTGGTAGGATGGATGAGATTCTCTTACGAGTTCTCGGGTTCGAGCCTCGGGAATAGAGGAATAAAAATATGGGAGAAATTCAAAAATAGCCTAATTCAATAGTTTCTCTGTGGAGAACTACCGTGAAGCTCCAATGTGTGTTAAATTCTGTTAGCGCTAAGTATAAGCAAAATACTTAACCATGTAAATCTCTTAAAGCTATGTTGCACTCTCAATTATTTTTACTGTTCATGTTATTTTACATTGCTAGAAAGACTTCTTTTATTTTTCCCATTATATAAATATGCCCCAAATATTTTCTTTATCATCTGCTTGGTGGAACATTATGTCGGGATTATCTGTTGTTTGTTACTATTATAGGTTTTGATTGAACAATAGTTGTATTGATATACTTTTTTAATCTTTTACTGGATATGATTGATAATTTAGTTGTTGTGTGTAAGTTATGGTTGAAGGCTTTTCTATTTTTGTTGTTAAGATATAGGTTTTGACTGGAATACTATTCTGTTTGTAACAGACCAGTATGAGGGGTTGGAGGACGTGTGATGTGGAGTTTCAGCCGTACTTTGTGCTCGGTGACTTATGGTAGTCTTTTAGAGAATGGAGTGGATATGGAACTGGAGTTCCAATAGTATTGAATGAAGGTGATAGTGTAGTTCAGTATCTATGTACCCTATTCGTTCCTTGATTATCATTTATATACAGGTTAAAAAGTAGAGTATTCATGGATTTGCTCATGATATCACAAATATTTAAGTTATTGAAATATATGAAGCTCAGATCAACTAGGAACTCCCATGTAACATTGAAATTCCCATTGGCAGCATTAGCATCTCCCATGGTTTCAGCATTAGCATAAGCCCAATTTGGTGCTATTTCAGTTCCACAATTATTATTGAGAATATTTAGCTTTGTAAGTAATGATTATTTATTTTTACATGAAGTGCTGATTCACAGTTGTTGTGGCGTTAATGCAAAATTGTGTCTAATACTCTTGGTTAAATTATCAGCACTCAGTTATTGACAAATGGTTTTAGTGATATACTTTTCCCATTATATAAAGATGCCCCAAATACTTCCCTTATTATCTGCTTAGTGGAACATTATGTCAGGATTCTTAATGTGCTATTGTACAAGCTCCTCATTTTGATACTGGCTTGAAAAAGTTTTTTTATGGTGTTCTGCTATTTGATTTTGTTCTCAAACCTTTTCTGATGTTTTGCTGCTGACATGAGTATTTTATATATAGTATAACTTGAATCAAAAGTCTATTCATTAAAAAGCATCCACCGTTTTGTACGTGAATATGCATGTGGAACCCTTTTTACATCGAGCAAAAGAAAAACGAAATGGAAATAAAATAAATTTAAAAAGTGAGATTGCAATTAGAATCTAAAATGTTTTGCTTTGGAATTCTGATAGCTATAAATTATTTTTATTTCCATGAAATACACGATGAGGTATTTGATAGCTTGATAATTATGTCAGTGTCTTCAAATAAGGAAGGATTGCTCATTACATGCAACACTAACTATTAGTCCAATTGTGAAGATTTAAAAGGGGATTACACTTAAAGTTGCCGGAGGGTAATGCTTCAAAAGTACCATCCGCGCATCGCGCGGGTTCTAAGACTAGTTACGATTAACACATGTATTTGATACGTTTTTTTTCTTAATACAAGAATTTTAAAATTTTTATTCTTTTTATTCTTGCGTCCAATTAAACACTATCGTATAAGTTGGAATAGAGGAAATTTTTTTTTTCTCCTTTGACTCCCTAACAATTACGACAATATGAAGGAAAAAACAGTAAAGGTAATAGGAAATAGGAGCCGAAAAAGATGGAAATTTTTCTCATACACAAAGTTCAAACTCAAAATCTCTAATTAATGGTGAAGGAATCTTACATATCCCATCATAATCCTTTATAGTAACAACTAATTTACTGGCAAAACAAAGGGAGCCCGGTGTTTATATTCTAGATATGAAAATGTCTACGATATTACCCACTAACCACTGTGTTTATATGCTAATTGTGGTCTTTCTTGGCCTCTTTTGGCATGTGAACATGTTATGATGTCTGCAATACCTGGGGGCTTATGTCCATTTCCTCATAAGCTACCTTTGTTTTTTGTAAAGCAGTTTTGGAAAAAATTATTGAAATAATTAATATAGGAAATAATTTATGTTTGTATTGCATGACCTCAAAACATCAAAACATGAACCCGAAAGTTATGGTGAATCGAAGATTATTGATCGCTTAGCCGTTTCATGTGGACCTATGAAATTTCAGGCCGATCGGAGTCCGCCAAAAAAATCTATAAAACAGCATGAACTAGACAAAAAAAAGTAAATATAATCATAAATTCGTATTGCATGACCCCCGACGAGAGGAGGTGGTTAGGGCTATTGATAGACTATGATATTACCATCTTGTATCATCCCGAGAAAGCTAATGTGGTGGCCGATGCCTTGAGTAGGAAGTCAGTGAGTATGGGTAGCCTTGCGTACATTCCACTCGTTGAGAGACCGCTTACATTAGATGTTCAACCCTTGGCCAATCAGTTTGTGAGGTTGGATGTTTCTAAGCCCAGTCGTGTTTTAGCTTGTACAATTGCTTGGTCTTCTTTGTTTGAGCGCATCAGGGAGCGGCAGTATAATGACCCTTATTTGCATGTCCTTAGGGATACAGTGTGACACGGTGATACCAAGCAGGTTACGGTTGGAGATGATGGAGTTTTGAGGAGGTCGTGTTTCTGTGCCTAATGTGGATGGACTTCATGAGTTGATTCTAGAGGAGGCTCATAGTTCCCGGTATTTTATTCATCCGGGCACCGCCAAGATGTATCAGGACTTGCAACAACATTATCGATGGAGGATAATGAAGAAAGATAGAGTGGCATATGTGGCTCGGTGTCTAAATTGTCAATAAGTAAAGTACGAGCATCAGAGACCTGGTGGTTTGCTTCAGAAGATAGAGATTCCTAAGTAGAAGCGAGAGCGTATCACTATGGATTTCATTGTTAGATTTCCACAGACTCAGAGAAAGTTCGATGCAGTTTGAGTTATTGTGGATAGACTGACCAAGTCAATGCATTTCATCCCTGGGGCAGTTACCTATTCTTCAGAGCGGTTGGCAGAGATTTATATCCGCGAGATAGTTCGTCTTCACGGTGTGCCCGTGTCTATCATTTCTAATCGAGGTACACAGTTTACCTCGCATTTCTGGAGGGTAGTACAGCGTGAGTTGGGCATGCGGGTTGAGCTGAACACAATATTTCATCCTTAGACGAACGGACAGTCCGAGCGCACTATTCAGATATTAGAAGATATGCTCCGCGCTTGTGTTACTGACTTCGGAGAATCTTGGGATCATTTCTTGCCACTTGCGGAGTTTGCCTACTATAACAACTATCAGCCGAACATCCAGATGGCTCCATATGAGGCATTATATGGTAGACGGTGTCGATCACCAGCTAGATGGTTTGAGCTGGGGGAGTCTAATTTATTGGGCACAGATTTGGTATAGGATGCCTTGGATTAGGTTAAGATCATTCAGGATATACTTCGCATAGCTTAGTCTAGGCAGAAGAGTTACCGACCGTAAGGTTCGTGATGTTGCATTCATGGTCGAAAAGAGAGTGTTGCTCTGTGTTCCACCCATGAAGGGTGTAATGAGATTTTCAAGAAGGGCAAGTTGAGCCCTAGGTACATCGGGCCTTTTGAGATTCTTGAGCGAGTGGGAGAGTTGGCTTACAAACTTGTGTTATCACCTGGTTTATTAGCGGTCCATCCACTTGTAACGACCCGGCCGGTCGTTTTTAGAATTTATGTCTTGATCCCCTATTAACTACTTTCCCTAAGTTCATTTCTTCTATTTTGGTTGCCGGGATGTTCGGTGTTGGGTTTCGGAGAGTTTTGGGACACTTAGTCCCTAAATGAGAGCTTAAGTGTTGGAAAGTTATTCGTAGTCGGAAAAGTGGGAATACGACCTCATAATGGATTTTCGAGGGTTCTGTTAGCTCCGTTAGGTGATTTTGGGGTTGGGAGCATGTTCGGGTTGTATTTTGGAGGTCCGATGTAGAATTAGGCTTGAATTGGTGAAGTTAGTATTTTGGCGAATTCCGGTTGATAGGTGAGATTTTGATCCAAGGGTCGGAATGGAATTCCGAGAGTTGCTGTAGCTTCATTAGGTGATTTGGGATATGCGTGCAAAATTTCAGGTCATTCAGACATTGTTTGGTCGGGTTCTTGATCGAAGGTGTATTTTGAAAGTTTTTGAAAACTTAGGCTTGAATTCGATGCGTTTTGGGTAATTTGATGTTGTTTGAGGTGTTTTGATAATTGGAACAGATTTGAATGATGTTATGAATTATGTTGGCATATTTGGTTGGGGTTCCATGAGGCTAGGATAAGTTTTGGAGGATTTTTGCTATTTTGAGAATAAACATATGATGATCCAAAGGTCCATTTTTAGTTCTAGAGATCAAAATTTGATTTCGAGGCTTCCAAAATTTTAATAATGAATTATAGGAGTGATCTGGAAAGTTTGGTCTAATTTCATCAAATCGTGATTGGGTTTTTGATGCGAAATATGAGTTAATTATTTAACGAGCGAAACGGGTATTGCACTGAGAAAATGAGCTCCAACTTGTGTTTCGATTGAAGGAATAATTTCATATTATTATTTGTGACTCATAGGAACAAGAATCGTTGAATTCCGAGTTCGTATGATGGAGTTAGAGCATTTTTAGTGAAATAAAAATCTGCTGCAATTTTCTGGGCACTTGTTGGTATTTTCGCAGATGCGATGAACATTGTTTCCGTTTCTGCGGTGAACAGTCCGCTTCTACGGCGAACAATGCTTCCGCTTCTGCGGTGATCAGTACTGCAGAAGCGAAAATGCTGGACATTTTATAATTCGGGCAGTCCGAGAGTTTTTCTCATTTTTTTGAGCTATGGAGCTCGGATTGAAGCGATTTTCACCATATGGATTGGGGCAAGTGTACTATATCCAAAAGTAATTATATTAATGATTCCATGATTATTTTAATCAAGAATTAGTGAATCAAATGGAAGAAATTGGAGAAAATTGTAAACCTTTCAAAAAATAAAAATTCTAGATTTAGAGGTCGAAATGTTATGGGATTTGGATAGTTTTGGTATGGTTGGACTCGTGAGAGTGCGAGGTTTCTGGAAATATAAATTTTACCCGATTCAGGGACATGAGCCCGAGGGGCATTTTGATTATTTTACAGAATTTTGCGTGCTAGCTTAGAATTTAATTGTAGAATCAGTTACTTGAAGTATTATTTACGATATGCAATTTAATTGAATAGATTTGGGCCATTTGGAGTCGGATGCTCGTGGCAAAAGCGTGGTTTCGAGTTGACTTACACTTGTTCGAGCTAAGTGGCTTGTCTAACCTTGTGTGGGAGACTCTCTCCTTAGGATTGATATTGTGGTAACTAAAATGCCCTGTACGTGAGGTGACGAGCGCGTACTTGTGCTAATTGTTGAAAATCCTATTTTTCATTAAAATAGCCTTAAATTATATTTTCCTTTCTTGTTTGTATTACTTGGAATTTAAGTCTGCTGTTAATCTATGGAAGCATGTCTAATTGATTTAATTGACTTACTTGCCTTATTTGGATTCTGTGCAGCAGGCTAGGCTAGACTATTTGTTTGCCTTATAGTGAAGTTGATATTTTTCTGCGTATTTCTCTGATTTTGTTGCGTATTTACATTGGGACTACGGGTTTGATTCCTGGGAGCTCCCCCCCTTGTTTGTTTACTTTGGGACTACGGGTTAGATTCCCGGAAGATCCCTCTGCACATTTATATTTGGGACTTCGGGTTTAATTCCTGGGAGACCCCCCTGCACAGTTATATGAAACTACGGGAAAGCACCCGGTAGATTCCCCCAGTACTGGGTATTTATATTTGGGACTACGGGTTAGATTCCCGGGAGATCCCCTGTACATTTATAGTTGGACTACGAGACGGTATCCCGGGAGATCCATTGGATAGATAATAGTTGGACTACAGGATAGTATCCCGGGAGATCCACTATATAGATGATAGTTAGACTACGGGACGGTATCCCGGGAGATCCACTGGACGGATAAAATGAAAATGGGACTCAGGACGGTATCTTGGAGGCCCCCGATTGGTATTATTGGTACTGAATTATATTTCCTCTAGTGTTTGCACTGTATTTGTGTTGTTCTGTGAACTTGTTGTTGTTATCTTTACACAGTGCTATATTACTGATGTTTTCCCTTACTTATACTGCTCAGTTCCACACTATTGGATTATAGCTTGTGTTTTACCTCAATAGGGCCCTGACCTTCCTCGTCACTACCTAATCAAGGTTAGACTTGACACTTACTGAGTACCGCTGTGGTGTATTCATGTCCTTTCTGTACATGTTTTTCATGTGCAGATCCAGGTACTTATATTCAATCCTATCACCCCTGAGGTGAGGCGACTGTTCTAGTGACTTCGAGGTATATCTGTCGCGTCCGCAGACCAATGAGTCTCTTTCTATTCTTGTGTTTAGTATTTGGCCCTTCTGTACTTCTGTACTTCTGTTCTTGTTAGACATTCTGGAGATTAGAGCTATGTAGTACTTTCTTAGCTTGTGGATCCATGAGTTTTCGGGTTTTGGGGATAGCGTATTGAAATTTGAAATTGTGTTTATATGCAAAGCGGCATTTACATATTGTTCCATTCAGTTATTTTGACTTTTGTTTATTGAATTCTGCAAGTTTAGATTATTTTCCGCATTGTTAGGCTTACCTAGTCATAGGGACTAGGTACCGTCAAAATAGTTCACGCAGGGCGAACTGGGGTCGTGACACCACTGTTCCATGATTTGGAAGTATCACGGCGATCCATCCCACGTGTTAGACTTCAGCATTGTCCAGATGGACAAGGATTTGATCTATGAGGAGGAGGCAATACCTATTCTAGACCGGCAAGTTCATCAGTTGAGATCGAAGAGTTATCCTTTAGTTTGAGTGCAGTGGAGAGGTCAGCCCGTTGAGGCAGCTACTAGGGAGTCCGAGTCCGATATGCGAAGTATATATCCTACCTTTTCACCAGCTCAGGTACCTTTCTATGTCCGTTCAAGAACGAATGATTATTTTAGAGGTGAAGAATGTGATGATCCGATAGGTCATCTTATGATTTAAAACCAAATTCTATGTTTCAAGGCTTTAAACACCTCGTTTTAGCCTTCCTCAATTTGCGTGCGCGGTTCGCGTGTTTTTTCGGAAGGTTTATATGTTAAAAATTGATTAAAACGAGAATTTTTACCTTAAACATTAATTTTAGTTGACTTTGGTCAATATTTTGAGTAAGCGGACCCGGACCCGGACCCGGACCCGTGCTTTGATGGTTCCAGTGGGTCCATATTGAGATATTGGACCTGAGCGTATGCCCGGAATCGAATTCGGAGGTTCCAAGCTTAATTTATGAATTTTTGTTGAAAATTAAAAGTCTGAAAATTCAATGGTTTTAAGTATTGATTAATGTTTGTCCTTGTTCATACCGGGTCTGTATTTTGGTTCCGGAGCCCAGTACATGTCCCATATAATATTTATGACTTGCTTGTGAAATTTTGTGAGAAATGGAGTTGGTTGGACGTGATTCAGACGTCCGGTTGTGAAAATAGAAATTTCAAAGTGTTCTTGAGAATTTCATTTGATTTGGTGCTAAATTTGAAGTTCTAGGTGTTATTTTGGCGATTTTATCGCCCAAACAAGTTCGTATGATGTTTTAAGACTTGTGTGCATGCTTGGTTTGGAGCCCCGAGGGTTCGAGTGAGTTTTGGATAGGCTATCGAGTGTTTTAGACTTAGAAATCATAGCTGGTGTGCCTCAGGTCTGCACACTTTGCATGTGCGTGGCCTGGATCGCAAATGTGAGCCTCGCATTTGCAAAGAATCATCGCATTTGTGAGCAGCAGAGCTGGGAGGAGACCTTCGCAATTGCGAAGTAAGGATCGCAATTGCGATCAACTCAGGCCGCATTTGCGAACAATTGTTCGCATTTGCGAAGACAACAAGGCTGGGGAAGCTTCGCATTTGCGAAGTATTTCTCGGAATTGCGAAACCCTGGTCGCATTTGCGACATCTACAACTGTGTAAAACTTAACTTAGACAGGATTTTTTTGTTGGAATTATTCATAATGCAAAATCAATTTTTTTTTTGAAATTCGATTTACAACCAATAGCCATGACTTTTTATTATTTTCAAATGTCCTATCTATTTTCAAGTGGCCTCTTGCATGAAGCCTTAAAGCCAAGTGTTTAATGGCTTTGACAAATGGCTGCAAATCTATCAAATGTCTTCATGCATGGAAGACAAGATACACTTGTCAATATTGGAGCCAAATGTCTTTATGTATGGAAGACAAGATACACTTGTCAATATTGGAGCCAAGTGGACTAACATAATGGGACGAGTGTCAAAAGTCTATCGACACTTGTCATACATGCAACCTCCTTAATTTTCTATAAATAGGTTTTGAATTAGCTATCATAATCACTCAATTCTTAATCAAGAATACATCTAGATAATCATTCCTTTCTTCCTAATCTTCTTTGTGAATTATACAACACATAAAATACCTTCTTCTTCTCTTCTTCTTGGGCAACTATTTTGTGCAAATTCTAAACTTCCAGCCACGAGCGCACGTATTTGGAGGTACTATGGAATTTTGGGGAGCGACCGACCTTAACGATTTGCACCCAGTCGGGCCGAAATCGCTTTCAAGGCAGTAGCTTGCCATAATACAGTATTTTTGATAAGTTGTAATATTCTTTCCTTGTTGTTCTTAGTCAATATTATCTACTAATTTTCCTTACAATTTGAAAGCGATTTCGCATATAATATTGACTAATGGCCACCACTTTGAACAGAACACTTCTTGATCTCTCAAAGCTTGAGCTTTTAGATGGAAATAATTATAAGCGTTGGTCCCAGAAACTTTTAATTTTCTTTGAATATTTAGAATTTGATTATATTTTATTTAACAATCCTCCTGCTGATATTGTTGCTAATAATTCTAATGCTGCTAATATTGATGTTATTGATGATGTTGCTAAGAAGAAATTTAAAAAGGATAATAAAACAGTAAGAGTGCATCTGCTTAACCATATGACTAACCCTCTCTTTGATTTGTTTATAAATTATAAATCTGCTAAAGTCATATGGGACAGTTTGGAGAAGAAATATGGTGAGATGGTGCAGAAAAAAAGAAGTATGTCATTGGAAAGTGGATCAAGTTTCAGATGGTTGATGATAAGCCAATCATGGAACAGGTTCACGAGTATGAGAACTTAACTGCTGATGTTTTGAACGAAGGCATGGATATTTGTGAGATTCTTCAGGCTAATTTTTTTCTTGAAAAGTTTTCACCTTCCTGGAGTGATTACAGGAATCAACTAAAACACAAGAAGAAAAACTTAACTCTTCAAGAACTAATCAGTCACATGAGGACTGAGGAAGAAAACCATCTCAAAGATGAGGAGTTTGAGTGACTTAAGGATAAAATGAAATCTCTCTCTCTTAATTCTTCTAATGCTAACCTTGTGGAATCCTCTAGTACTTTTGTGGAAGACAAGTTTAAAGGAAAACAGAAGAAATGCCAGAAGAAAGGACATGTGAAGAAGTATAATTACTTCAATAAGCCGGAGGTCCATATTCAAAAGTCGAAAGGACCTTGCTATGTCTGCGGCAAAATTGCTCACAAGGATTTTCAGTGCAACCAAAGACAAGGACAAAGCTCAAAGAATGGAGGTAAAGATCCAGTCCAAGCCAACCTTACTCAGGGTGGTGATGTCATTGCTTCTGTGGTTGTTGAGACAAACATGGTGGCTAACAAGACTGACTGGATACTGGACACATGCGCTTCAAGGCATCTTTGTGCCAACAAAGAGCTGTTTCACGACTTTGAGGAATCTGCCGATGGCGAGTGTGTCTGCATGAGTAACTCTACTATAGATGGAGTTATGGGTAAATGAAAAATTCTCCTTAAGCTAACTTCTGAAAAAACCTTAGCCTTGAACAATGTTCTATATGTACCCTCCCTTCGTAGAAACTTAGTTTCTGGTGCGCTTCTCAACAAAGCAGGTCTTAAACTTATTTTTGAATCTGATAAAGTTATTATTTCTCGTGGGGGAGACATTGTTGGGAAAGGTTACCTTAGTGGGGGTTTATTTGTACTAAACATCGCTCAAGAGATTACTAATAATGCTAGTACTTTCAATTCTACTTATATTGCTGAGTCTATTGATTTGTGGCATGGTAGACTAGGGCATGTTAATATCGCTTCTATTAAAAGACTTAGAAAAATGGAATTAATTCCTGCAGTTAATGTTGATAATTTTTCTAAGTGTCCTATTTGTGTAGAAGCAAAACATACCAAAAAGCCTTTTAAGAATGTAACTAGTAGAAAAACAGAATTACTTGAACTAGTACATTCAGACTTAGCAGATTTGAAAAACACTGTTAGTAAAGATGGAAAGAAATACTACATCACCTTTGTAGATGACTTTTCTAGATACACTAAGGTATATCTTCTTAAGTCAAAAGATGAAACTGAAAGCATGTTTTTAAATACAAGTCAGAAGTAGAGAATCAATTAGATAGAAAAATCAAGAGACTTAGGTCTGACAGGGGTGGTGAATATAGTACTAAAACTCTAGAAGCCTTTTGTGAGGAAAATATTATTATACATGATATTAGTACTCCTTATACTCCCTAACAAAATGGTGTAGCCGAACGGAAAAATAGAACCCTTAAGGAAATAATGAATTCTATGCTTTTGGGTTCGGGTTTATCTGATAATATGTGGGGGAAGCTATTTTATCTGCATGCTATGCTCTTAATAAAGTCCCTCATAAGAAGTTAGATAAAACTCCATAAGAGTTATGGAAAGGGTTTGCCCCTAANGGGGGGGGGGGGGGGGGGATGTTTGGCTAAGGTTGGTCTACCTGATTTTAAACAGGTAACTGTTGGACCCAAGACTTTTAATGCTATTTTCATTGGTTATGCTCAAAATAGTGTTGCATATAGATTTATGTCTTTGAATGATAGTTCTATTTGTGAATCTACATATGCAGAATTTTTTGAGCATGTTTTTTCATTGAAAAATAATGTGCCTAGTGATGTGACTAATAATGCTTCTATATTTATGCCTGTTAATTCTCATATTGTGCTTTCTTCTAGTGTTACTGCTAATGAGCATGAAAATAACCTTAGAAGAAGCAAGAGGCGTAGAATTGAAGCTAGCTTTGGTCCTGACTTTATTCCTACTTTCTTGACTGAAAATATTGATCTTGATGTTTTGAGTGATGAATTAGTGTCAATCTATTTAATAGAAGAAGACCCTAAGACATATAGTGAAGCAATTAGGTCAATAGATGCTAGTTTTTGGAAAAAGACCATTAAAAGTGAATTACACTCTATAGTTTCTAATCATACTTGGGACTTGTCTGATTTGCCTAAAGGTTGTAAACCCATAAGTAGCAAGTGGATATTTAAGAAGAAGTTGAGACCTGACGGCACAATTGAGAAATATAAGGCTAGACTTGTTATTAGGGGTTTTAATCAAAAGAAAGACATTAATTACTTTGACACTTATTCTCCCGTGACTAAGATAATGACTATTAGAACTCTTGTTGTTGTAGCCGCTATTCATAACTTGGTAATACATCAAATGGATGTTAAAACAAATTTCCTAAATGGTAATTTAGAGGAAGAAATCTATATGTCTCAACCTGGGGGATTTATGATCCAAGGACAGGAGAATAAAGTATACAAATTGAGAAAGTCTCTGTATGGTCTAAAGCAGAATGGTATGAAAAGTTTAATAGCACATTAGTGGATAATAGTTTTGTTCTTAATGCATCTGATACTTGTATTTATTCCAAGATGATAGGATCAGATTGTTTTATTATATGTTTGTATGTGGATGACATGTTAATCTTTGTCCCTAATGTGAATGTTGTTAATGAGACTAAGAATTTTTTGTCTCCTTAATTTGAAATGAAAAATCTTGGAGAAGCAGATGTGATTTTAGGGGTTAAAATCACAAGAACTTCTAATGGTTTTTCATTGTCTCAGTCTCATTATATTGAGAAAATATTGAAAAGGTTTAATTGTTTTGATGTAGCACCTGTGAGAACTCCTTTTGATCCTAGCATACACTTGAAAAAGAGTAAGGAATTTAGTATTTCTCAAACCGAGTATGCTAAGATAATTGGTAGTGTAATGTTTCTCATGAATTATACATGACCTGATATTGCTTATGCTGTTAATAGATTGAGTAGATATACTCACAACCCTAGTAGTGAACATTGGAATGCTCTTCATCGTTTGCTAAGATATTTGAGAGGTACTATGGATTGGTGTTTGTATTTTAATAAATTTCTTGCTATTTTAGAAGGATTTTGTGATGCAAACTGGGTTACTGACAATGATGAAGTTAGCTCCACTAGTGGCTACGTGTTTACTTTGGGTGCAAATGCTATTTCATAGAAGTCTACAAAACAGACATGTATAGCACGATCTACTATGGAGTCTGAATTCATTGCTCTTGAGTTGGCAGGGCAAGAAGCCGAGTGGTTGAGAAACTTATTGGCAGATGTGCCTTTGTGGGGAAGACAAGCTTCACCAGTTTCTCTACATCGTGACTCACAAGCAGCAATTGGAATTGCAAAAAATAGTGTGTACAATGGAAAAAGAAGACATATCCGCATTAGGCATGGTGCGGTAAAATAATTATTGAAACATGGTGTTATTTCCTTGGAATATGTAAGATCTAAAAGAAATTTGGCAGATCCTTTAACCAATGGCAAGGAGAGTTATCCTTGAAACGTCAAGGGGGATGAGGCTAAAGTCCATGGATTGAGGAAGTACGGTGGATACCCGTTTGTGGTCAAGTGAATCCATATGAGACCTCAATATGCACTACATTTTATATCCCTATGGCGTTTGGTAGTGCTTTATAAGGTTGAACTTATTGTGCTCTTAATAATTCCATAGCCTTAAGGTAGTTTATGTGTAGATAGACTTGATGGAATCACCTACGTAAGTGTAAAGGTGCGGTCGCCTTTTATGAAAGACTTGGGATGCCTTTCTAAAGCACTCATGAGAACCACGGTATGTGCATGACCATAAAAGCACTTTGTTAGTATCGGAGAATTTGCATAAAATTAAGGATATAGTATGTGTTGTGGAGGTCTCAGCTAATGTCCATTCAGTTCAAGAGTATTCACTTTGTGGATGTTAGTTGTTGCCTCATTTCACTATGTGTCAATTCAAATCGAAAGATATTGACACTTAAGTACATGTTCCTTCTTTTGCCCAGAATTATTCTATTTTTGTCTTTGCATTAGTGGGGGATTGTTGGAATTATTCATAATACAAAATCAAAAATTTCTTTTTGAAATTCCATTTATAACTAATAGCCATGATTTTTGTTAGTTTTCAAATGTCCTATCTATTTCCAAGTGGCCTCTTGCATGAAGCCTTAAAGCCAAGTGTTGAATGACTTTGACAAATGGATATGCAAATCTACCAAATGTCTTCATGCATGGAAGACAAGATACATTTGTCAATATTGGAGCCAAATGTCTTCATGCACGGAAGACAATATACACTTGTCAATATTAGAGCCAAGTGAACTAACATAATGGGACAAGTGTCAAAAGTCTCTCGACACTTGTCATACATGCAACCTCCTTAATTTCCTATAAATAGGTTATGAATTAGCCATCATAATCACTCAATTCTTAACCAAGAATACATCTAGCTAATCATTCCTTTCTTCCTAGTCTTTTTTGTGAATTATCCAACACATAAAATACTTTCTTCTTCTCTTCTTCTTGGGCAACTATTTTGTGCAAATTCTAAACTTTCAGCCACGGGTGCACGTGTTTGGAGGTGCTGTGGAACCTTGGGGAGTTACCGGCCTTAACGATTTGCACCCAGTCGGGCCGAAATCGCTTTTAAGGCGGTGGCTTGCCACGACACAGTATTTTTGATAAGTTGTAGTCTTCTTTTATTGTTGTTCTTAGTCAATATTATCTACTGATTTTCCTTATAATTTTTTCTCATCAATATTATCTACTGATTTTCCTTATAATTTTTTCTCATTTCCCCAAACTTTCAAAACAAGAAACCCTCTAGGCGATTTTTCAAAGACCTTTTCTTCCCCAAATCATTGGCAAATGATTCTAACTCATTTTCATTCAATTTTTCGTTAAATTTCACAAATCTTTAACCTAAAATCTGAGGTTTTCATGGTGGAATTGAGAATTTTTAGGTAGAAACTAGGGATTTCAAAATTTGGAGATTTACACCTCATATTGAGGTCGGATTCCAAACTAATTGTATATCCGGACTCGGGGATGAAGGGGTAATCGGCTTTTAGTCCGAATTTCAGGTTGGTCCAAGCAAACCCGGGTGTTGACTTTTATTGACTTTTTCAATAATTACCTAAATCGAATTTTTTTATCGTGGGTGATTCCTAAGACTTATTTTGAATCGTTTGGTTGGTAATTTGCTGTCACAACCCAATTTCCAAACCCGATCGTGATGGCGCCTCTCGTGAAGACAAGGTCAGCCGACACAAGTCACAAGCATCTAAAGAAAACCTGGACACAACTACAGGGCTAATAATATACAAGAAATAAATTCCGAAATTCTAAAGAAAACGTCCGGTGCCGCGAACGCTGGCGGTCTTCTTGCTCAGCTTCAATAGTGGTACCTTCAATCAACTAATAACCTGCTACTGAGTGAACAATACCTGCACCTGCACGCGAGGTGCAGGGAGTAAAGTGAGTACTCCAATTCAGTGAGTAATAAGAGCAAATAATAACTGAGCGGTAAGAAATCACGTAAGAGCACTCCATCATTCTATATAGGGCAGTACAACCCTTTGAGAAAAACATTGAAAAATCCTATAGAAATATTTGGTTCAGAAAAAAAAACCTCTTTTAAAAATATCCTTTTCCAACAGTCAATCATATGAATGCGATATCAGATAGTGCAGGTCAGCACATAAGTCAGCCCCTCGGGCACAACACTCCACCAACAAATAACACCAGGGTATCTGGTAAGCAATGCACGTAGTAGCATGGATGCCAATGAAATGAGAGTGCTGAATGTCATGACATGTAGTACAAATAGAAACTAATGCATGAATGCAATGCAATGCACATGACCGCTGCAACGCGCAACCCGATCCATTTAGGTACCCGCGCTCACTGTGGGGGTTCAGACTCCAGAGGGGCTCCTACAGCCCAAGCGCAATATCAATATCACACCGCTGCAGTGCGCAACTCGATCCATCCTCAGTCCAGAAATGCACATATAACACTGCTGCGGTGCGCAGCCCGATCCATGCTCAATCAAGAAATGCACATAAGCCATTAGGGCAATATTCAAATAATAGTTCTCAGTTCAAAATGTCAGTAAGATGTAATTTAAGTTTTCAAATCATGAAAAATGGCCGAATTTGCAAAATCCGCATTAAAACCCTAGACCGAGATCAAATAATATGTAAAAGTAATGCAAAAGCAGCGATATCGATCCCTGAAGGATTCACATAGTTGGCACGAAGCCCAAACATGGCAAACAGTCCAAATCATGATGCTAACAAGTAATTTCAGCCAAATACATAGTAATTTCATCAATCGGGACGGACCAAGTCACAATCCCCAACGGTGCTCTGCCCCACGCTCGCTATCCGGCGTACAAGTCACCTCGATACAAGACTATGATGTGCAAATCCGGGGTTCCAAACCCTCAGGATATCATTTATAAGTATTACTCACCTCGAACCGGCAAAATCTCAAGCTCACGACGCCTTTGCCCCTCAATTCGGCCTCATCGCGCGTCGAATCTAACCAAAATAAGTGCGAATACATCACATTATGCCATGGGAACAATACTCAATCGAAAACAATCAAAATATAGCAAAAATCTCGAAACTAGCAAAACCCGAGACTCGAGGCCACTTCTCGAAAAATTACAAAATTTGCATTACCGAATTCCTCGTCTCGCCACGAGTCGATGCATACCAAGAACTCCCAAATCCGAGCTCAAATGACCTATCAAATCCCAATTTGAAATATCAAAACTCAAGCCCTAGCTTTACCTCTTTTTAATGAATTTCAACCACTTTCTATGTTAAATCAAACACAATCTCGTGTATTTAGGCCAAGGAACTTACCTCTAATCATTCTCCCTTGAATCCCTCTTCAAAAATCGCCTCAAAGCTCTCAAAGATCGCTAAAAAATGGTGGAAAATAATGCTTAGCTCACGAAGGAAATATTAAGTAATCGGCTGAGCAATTTTGCTTATGCGGTCCCCACCCCGCATTTGCGGGACCGCTTCAGCGCCCTTCCTTTCCGCTTCTACGGAAGTTCAACTTCTCGGACCAAACCGCTTCTGCGGTAACAACATCGCAGAAGTGAGTCCGCTTCTGCGGTTACACAAGCGCTTCTGCGAAACCAGGCGCCTAGGCCTCCTAACCACTTTTGCGGTCAACCCCTCGCTTAAGCGGGTCCGCTTCTGCGGTCCAAGACTCGCAAAAGTGAGAATACCAGATATCAGCAACATTTGAAGGCTCCAAATCCAAATTTCATCCCGTTAGCCACCCGAAATCACCCCGAGGCCCCCGGGACCTCAACCAAAAACACCAACATAACCCATAACATCATTCAAACTTGTTACAATCATCAAAACACATCAAACAATGCTGAAACCATCAAATCACATCGGATTCAAGCCTAAGTTCTTTAAAAACTTCCGAAACACGCATTCGATCAAAAACCCGACCAAACGATGTCCGAAGGACTTGAAAATTTACAGAGATATCCAAAATCACCTAACGGAGCTACTGCAACTTTCGAAATTTCATTCTAACCCTCGGATCAAAATCTCACCTATCAACCGGATTTCGCCAAAAATACTAACTCGCCAATTCAAGCCTAATTCTACACCGGACCTCCAAAATCAATTCCGATCGCACTCCTAAGTCACAAATCATCTCCCGTAGCTAACCGAATCACCGGAAATCACATCCAAACCTTCTAACTCATAAGTCAATGTCCGGTTGACCTTTCCAACTTAAGCCTCCCTTAAAGAGACTAAGTGTCTCATTTCTTATCAAAACCAATCCAAATCAACTCTAACACACCGCATACCGATAACGAAACATGATGAAGTATGAAATGGGGGAAACTGAGCAATAACACATGAGACGACGGGTTGGGTCATCACATCCTCCCCAACTTAAACAAATGCTCGTCCTCGAGCATACCCAGAGTTGTACTAGAAGCAACCCAATAGCTGAATGACCATAGAACTATCTTTTCACTTCTGAAACCATCAATACAATCACAACCTCACACCTATACTTTGAATAGTCCCGAACCAGCTGTACTAACCCATACTTGGAACCTCAGGTGAAATTATATGCTATACCACATAATCCCAAGCACTCGAAACGATAACTTCAATTCACGGTAGTTACCCACAACAACTAAATACCGATAGAAAACCTCTTATTTAGCTAAAGTCTCATTCTAACGCTTTCGTATACTGCCAACGATAAATGAAACACGCAATAAACCGTAACCATTTCTTAGATCAACTATTCATGAAGCCACTTCCCCTTGGACTAATACCACAATAAATTTCCGAGCTGAACCTCGATATTATCCTTCTAACAAGCTGAAATCAAATCTGCTCGTATTTATTAATGACTCCAACGATCACCTCGAATCTAACACACCACTGTGGTGATATGACACCTCCAACACAGGCCTAAGCCACAACTTGCATAATACACGCACCAATGAGGAACGATATGAACATACTCAAATCATGACAAATGACTCAAACAAAAGAGTTGTACCTCAAGCTCATCAGTACCATTACAACACAAGGCTGAGACCCCGTCTCACATCATGGAAATAAAATACCTGAATCTACCCTGAAGGGTCATACCCCCGTATGGCCTCGCCACAATGTGCGATCCTACCCAACTACTGTTACACATGAAACACCTCAAGTCTCCATGCTCAAAATCAACAGCCATGCACAATTTTTGATGCCTGAAACCAAGGCAATCTATCACACCCACGGTGAAGCAAGTAATATACACCATTCAATCTTGAAAGGACACAACCGATGCGCCATTCGCCGAGCAACACCTAATACGGACTTTCCTCAGAAACCAGGAAGCAAGGCATATAAAGTAACATATGTAAAACTATTCTCAACATCACACTGTTGCGGCGTGCAACCCAATCCAGATAACATACCCGTGGCGGCGTACCACCCGATCCACACAAATATCTCACATAGGGAGATGCACATCGAGCCAAATTTGCTCATTATAACAAAATACCGAGTATCAGTCGTAAGCATACTGAGTGCATAATGGTATCTACATATAGCGTTTTAAGCTACAAAACTCAAACACAACTGAGGTCCCCCCCAACTTCCACTATGAATCTCGATAGCACCGCACTATATGTGCCCACAGTCCAAAAATCATAATGCCTCACAGCACAGAAAACGCATCTCATAGATCTCCCTAGATCACTAGCAGGTTCAATAACGATCAAATCAGCCTATCCTTCATCAATACAATTCGGGGCCAACCAAGCCAACTCAAGCGAAACATGTATCCAATAAGCTTACTAACAAACTCATTACCAAGAAGCCTGAAGCTGCTCCTTCCACTACTATAACTCATGCAGGAGTCGTACGATGCGGTGCCCGACACCAAATCAATACTGAAATCCACAATCTCGCCCGGCGACATGCCCGGCCACAAGGAACGCATCCGAAAAAGTCCCTCAATACCAAAACTGAATCAATGGTAGAAGCCTCTACACTGACATCAACCACGAAGGCCCAATTAAGGAAACCAATCTTTCCCAGCGGTCCGCTGGTCTTTGGAGTACAACCACTCTGCTAGAACATAATCCGATGCACTCCGCCACACAACTTGTGGCATTTTCCGACATAACACATAGCACAATAGTCTACACCCCAATATCATATCCAGAATCTAATATACCAAGCAAAGAAAGATCCACTCGGGCTTCCTAACCCCAATAGCCTCTAACGGTACCAATACACACTATCCACAACCACTACATAGCCTGAACATGAGAACTCCCAGTTTCCAACTCCATATAGCACACGAATCACTGTACCTGATCCCAAATTCCGCAATATGAATACATATTACACCTCGAGTACCCAATCATTCTTCGAAATATATTCTAAAATTCTCCTGTGCCATCAAACACACTCAGATATCGGCAGTCGATGTAGCAAGAAAGCACCGCAATACTATCGTAGTATCATCAGTCTAATCTTATTACCTGGCTTCCGAGACATATACTCTCGTCAAAGCACTTCCAATTAGCAGTACTATCTCCTTGATTACCTGAGGCTACCCGTTGCCTAGGAATTTTATGAACTTCTTTTCAGAACTGAACTGTAGCTCATCCAACCAAGACCTTCCGTCAATCCCATCTAGAAGAAGAATCATTACACATTCCATGCTTCGCATACCCATAGAAAATATATCCATCCCCAAACCACGGTAAAACTCAACAAGAACTTTCTCCCTATTCCATCTATCAAATTTCCTTTCTGATTCATCATTAACTTGATATTCCCTCTTGCTGTAGCATCACAATGCCTCAACCCAGGCCTACCACACGAGACTCGAACATAAGACCACACTGTCTAAGACCCATAGGCTACTGAATACTCTCTCAACTGTTCACAGAAATACCACCTTCCAGAATACTTCACTTTGAAGAACTTCCCGCGAACCCGAATTCGCTGCCATTACTTTCCAGATTCCGATACATAGGATCCCATGATTAACATAAAAATACCACAAGCCTCGACATTCCCTGATGAATACACAGTCTTTGGCCATATACACAACCTTGAGACACCTGATTGATACATGTAAAATCTTGAACACATTAGAATCATTCTCGAAAGTCATTCACTCTTATTCAAACTGCAAATTACCTGACTCAATGAACAGAACCGCTCGTGCCTTATTAGCACTCTGACACCGCATGATATGATCTCATTCTAATACAAACAAACATCTTCCTTCTCTATACACTGAGCATTCTTTATCATCAACAACTCAAGAAATCCTATTATTTCCACACATCTACGAAGCACCATATAACCTTTATCAAAAAAATTTCTTCACTCGTGCCATCCTCGGCTCAATTTCTGCAACCAGAACTGATCCGCCAGCATACCTCGAAAAGGAACCAACATAGCACATAACCGTACAATCAAGTAATCAACAGCAACCTCCCGGACTTGGCTCAAAGCCATATATCAGGACACACGCAATAACCCATAATACTTTTACTCTAATGATGCCACAATATCATAGTGAGATTAAACTCAAATCGTCTACAAGTTTGTGAAAACACCGATCATCTAGTACCGTAATCCTCTACAAATCTTGTATTCATCCCTACATCAGTTGAGTCCACTCTCTTAAGCGACCCGAATTTTCAAATTTCAACATGTACCCTTCAATTACACATGAGATATTCTAACATACACATAAGGATCATACCACTTAAGAAAACTCCTCAGGAGATATCCCACCTGATTCGCCTCAATTTAGTATTTCAACATGCCTTCCACCATCATATATGTTACACAGTCATTTAGTCTTCCTGGGTCTAAACTCATTCCGCCATATGTAATGCACTTCACTCCCCAACTAGGAGACACAAAAATATTCTTAACGCGCCCATAACTCGGTGCTACCCAACAGATCACAATAAGAATCGAATCACTTAACAGTTCATCTATTATTCAGCAGACTTCTTCGTCATTACCAAGTCATATAGATACATCTCGCAGTACTAACATACTCACCACATGAATACCAAACTGCCATTCCGGCTAATAGGGACAATACCGAACATATAAGCTCAAAACACTTGCTCACACAATCAGCACCTCGATGCTCAATCCATAGGCAAAGATCCGGCCTCAAGTCCTCCAGACTGGCCCAACATCAAACTCACGGAGATTACATTTCGCCCCTTGATCGGGGAATCACAAGCCATCAATGCACATACAATACCGAGTGCTCATGTGCGTACACAGACGTGAGGAAGGAATTTCAAGAGTTATATCTCAAGCTGAATCAAGTACGCACGATAAGAATTCCAAGAAAGTGAAGTTTTCCTAAAAGTTCTGCAGCCTCTCGAGGATAAATACAGACGTCTCCGTACCGATCCGCGAGACTCTACTAAACCTGCTCATGACTCGTGAAACCTAGTAACCTAGGCTCTGATACCAACTTGTCACAACCCAATTTCTAAACCCGGTCGTGATGGCACCTCTCATGAAGACAAGGCCAGCCGACTAACCCAAATCGTCTCTTTAACAATTATTAAACATAAATAAATAGATAAATACAACTTAACGACAATAATAACTAGTATTTACAACCCAACACAACCCGACCAGGGTGTCACAAGTCACGAGCATCTAAAGAAAACCTGGACACAACTACAGGGCCAATAATATACAAGAAATAAATTTCGAAATTCTAAAGACAACGTCCGGTGCCGCGAACGCTGGCGGTCACCTTGCTCAGCTTCAATAGTGATACCTTCAATCAGCTAATAACCCGCTACCGGGTGAACAATACCTGCAACTGCACGCGAGGTGCAGGGAGTAAAGTGAGTACTCCAACTCAGTAAGTAATAAGAGTAAATAATAACTGAGCGGCAAGAAATCACGTAAGAGCACTCCATCATGCTATATAGGGCAGTACAACCCTTTGAGAAAAACAGTGAAACCGTGAAACATCCTTTAGAAATAACTGGTTCAGAAAAAAAAAAACCTCTTTTAAAAATATCCTTTTCCAACAGTCAAGCATATGAATGCGATATCAGATAGTGCAGGTCAGCACATAAGTCAGCCCCTTGGGCACAACACTCCACCAACAAATAACACCAGGGTATCTGGTAAGCAATGCACGTAGTAGCATGGATGCCAATAAAATGAGAGTGCTGAATGTCACGACACGTAGTACAAACATGAACCAATTCATGAATGTAATGCAATGCACATGACCGCTGCGACGCGCAGCCCGATCTATTTGGGTACCCGTGCTCACTGTGAGGGTTCAGACTCCGGAGGGGCTCCTACAGCCCAAGCACAATATCAATATCACACCGCTGCGGTGCGCAGCCCGATCCATCCTCAGTCCAGAAATGCACATATGACACTGCTGCGGTGCGCAGCCCAATCCATGCTCAATCCAGAAATGCACATAAGCCACTAGGGCAATATTCAAATAACAGTTCTCAGTTTAAAACGCCAGTAAGATGTCATTTAAGTTTTCAAATCATGAAAAATGGCCGAATTTGCAAAAATCGCATTAAAACCCTAGACCGAGATCAAATAGTGTGTAAAGTAATGCGAACGCAGCGATATCGATCCTTGAAAGATTCACATAGTTGCCACGAAACCCAAACATGACAATCAATCCAAATCTTGATGATAACAAGTAGTTTCAGCCAAATACGTAGTAATTTCATCAATCGGGACAGACCAAGTCACAATCCCCAATGGTGCTCTACCCCACGCTGGTTATCCGGCGTGCAAGTCACCTCGATACAACACTATGATGTGCAAATCCTGGGTTTCAAAACCTCAGGATATCATTTACAAGTATTACTCACCTCGAACCGGCAAAATCTCAAGCTCGCAATGCCTTTTCCCCTCAATTCGGCCTCCTCGCACGTCGAATCTGACCAAAATTAGAGCGAATATATCACACTATGCCAAGGGAACAATACTCAGTCGAAAACAATCAAAATATAACGAAAATCTCAAAACTAGCAAAACCCGAGCCCCGGGCTCACTTCTCGAAAAATTATAAAACTCACATTACCGTATTCCTCGTCTCGCCACGAGTCCATACATACCAAGAACTCCCAAATCCGAGCTCAAATGACCTATCAAATCCCAATTTGAAATATCAAAACTCAAGCCCTACCTTTACCCCTTTTTAACGAATTTCAACCAATTTCCATATTAAATCTAACATAATCTCGTGTATTTAGGCAAAGGAACTTACCTCTAATCATTCTTCCTTGAATCCCTCTTCAAAAATTGCCTCAAAGATCTCAAAGCTCGCTAAAAAATGGTGGAAAATAATGCCTAGCTCGCGGAGGAAATATTAAGTAATCAGCCCAGCACTTTCGCTTATGCGGTCCCCACCCCGCTTTTGCGGGACCGCTTCAATGGCCTTCCTTTCTGCTTCTGCAGAAGTCCAACTTCTCGGACCAAACCGCTTCTGCGGTAACAACATCGCAGAAGCGAGTCCGCTTCTGCGGCTACACAAGCGCTTCTACGAAACCAGGCGCCCAGGCCTCCTAACCGCTTCTGCGGTCAACCCCTCGCTTAAGCGGGTCCGCTTCTGCGGTCAAAGACTCGCAGAAGCGAGAATACCAGATATCAGCAATGTTTGAAGGTTCCAAGTCCAAATTTCATCCCGTTAGCCACCCGAAATCACCCCGAGGCCCCCGGGACCTCAACCAAAAACACCAACATAACCCATAACATCATTCAAACTTGTTCCAATCATCAAAATACATCAAACAACGCTGAAACCATCAAATCACATCAGATTCAAGCCTAAGTTCTTTAAAAACTTCTGAAACACGCATTCGATCAAAAATCCGACCAAACGACGTCCGAATGGCCTGAAAATTTACAGACATATCCAAAATCACCTAACAGATCTACTGCAACTTTCAAAATTTCATTCTGACCCTCGGATCAAAATCTCACCTATCAACCGGATTTCGCCAAAAATACTAACTCGCCAATTCAAGACTAATTCTACACCGGACCTCCAAAATCAATTCGGATCGCACTCCTAAGTCACAAATCATCCCCCAAAGCTAACCGAATCACCGAAAATCACATCCAAACCTTCTAACTCATAAGTCAATGTCCGGTTGATGTTTCCAACTTAAGCCCCCCTTAAAGAGACTAAGTGTCTAATTTCTTATCAAAACCAATCCAAATTAACTCTAACACACCACATACCAATAAAGAAATATGAAGAAGTATGAAATGGGGAAACTAAGCAATAACACATGAGACGACGAGTCGGGTCGTCACATTTGCTAGATATTGTTGGTTTGTAGACTAGTTTGAAAGGCAAAGCCGTGGTTGAGCTTTGAATAGTCCTAGGAGTAAGGTAATTGTTCTGTCTAACCTTAACTAGAGGGAATTAAGAACCCTCAGACTATGTGTTATGTGAAATCCATATGAGCAACGTATATGCAAAGTGACGAGTGCTTCTACGCCACCAAATTATTTGTCTTCCTTGAATTTCTATTTTTCTTGAACTGTTCCTTCCCTGTCTTAATTGTTATATGCTCTAGATTCTTTCTTGTTAATCAATATCTTCTTCTGTTAACCATGTTAGTTCTTTTCATAGTTCCCCAAATCCCTATTATTTGCTTAATTTGACTTGTTTGCACCTTCTAATTGTAAATTGCTGGGTTGGTCTTATTGTGTAGTATTATTTGTATAGATTCTATATTGAATAAGATTTTCTTTTCTTGGTTCAGTTTGGTATTTAATCATCGTAAAGGCCTTGTGATTTTGATTGTTGATTTGACTGTGTATATTGAGTGTTTGGTACTGATATGGTGGGATCGGGATGCACGCCGCATCAGGCGTAATAAAGGAGGATTGATATGATGGAATAAGGGTGAAGATATTTATACGGTGGGATCGGGTTACACGCTACAACAGTTGAAATAAGGGTGGATTTACATGGTAAAATAAGGGTGAATTATTGATATTGATATATGGTGGGTTCGGGTTGCGCGCCGCAACAAATATATAAAATATTTACTATTATTGATATTGTTACAGTAGAATAAGGGAGGATTATGTGTTGTCTGGTGGGATCAGATTGCGTGCCACAACAACCTATATGTTTCCTTTTCCTAAGCTGCATTGTTTCTCAATATTATTATTTGAATTGGTAAAGATTGGTAATTCTGGATGACATTGTGTATTTTTGAGGCTGTGATTATCAATTTATATTGGCTGTTTAAATTATGTTCAGTATTTCCATTATCATGCCATTATTATATACTGCATACATGTTATAGTGTAAGTGACTTGCCTTAGCCTCGTTACTACTTTGTCGAGGTTAGGCTCGACACTTACCAGTTTATGGGGTCGCTTGTACTGATACTACACTCTGCATACTGTGCATATTCTGGAGTCGATCCCAGCAACGATTATTAGTATGCCCGGATTGGACATCGATGTAGAATTTAGGTACGACTGTTCAGCACCCGCTGCTCCTAGAGTCCCATCCTCTTTTCTTCTTAGTTGTATACCTTCATTTAGACAAACTTTGTACTTATTTCAAACCTTTATATGTATTACTTTAGCAGCTCATGCACTAGTGACACCAGGTTCAGGGGATTGCAATAGACGTTTTGCAGTTTTATTTTCTGCATTGTTATTTCAGTTATTCTAGTTATATCTCGTTATTTAATTCTATTGTTAAAATGAAAAAATTATTCTAATGTTGGCTTGTCTAACAAGTAAAATGTTAGGCGCTATCACAGTCCCAACGGTGAGAATTTCGAATCGTGACAAAATCCTAATCTACTCTAAGAATAAAAAATTATGACACGGTTCAAACAACATCCCATTAAAAAGAACCAAGACACAAAGAAAAACCACGGGGCATTATTACTGCCTAAAGTAAAATTAAAAGACACGATTTTTTGATTTTTCAGTTTTTCAATTTTTTGTATGTTTTTAGTTAGACCTTAAACCCTCAAGAAAATTATCTAGGATATACATCATCGGGAAAAGTCTAATCTTTTTAATTTTTCTAAAAAATTACTCAATTAAATTAACTCAACTAATAAGAGGGTAAAAGAAACTCCATGGAAGGACAAAGACTGAAGCGTTAGCAGCTCATAGGGTACTCAAACTTCTCCTTGGCATTTTTTTTGTGTGCGGGCACCCCATACTTAGTTCTAACCATCTGGCTTGATTTTGCTTCCTTTCAATGCATTTGCTTTCCATGCTCCTACAGAGTAGAAAACCTACACTACAAAAATAATATAATAAAAATTAAATAAATAAAAACAAAACAAAAAAACAGTAAAGTTGGGTGGCCTCCCAACAAGCGCCTTAGTTAATATCGTGGCACCACATGAACCACTTTTTTCCTCCACTTCGAACTTATGAATGAACCCCAAGTTTTGATTATGCTCTATGATCATGCTCTTGGGGCGATACAAAATGTTGTGAGCCAAAAATTAAATGATTCTTTATGCATTTTTTGGCTTTCAACCTACGAGTGTTACCTTGCCTAGACGACTTCAAAAATTTTAGAATACATGGCTCGTCTACCTCTTCCATTGTCTCTTTTCTACGCTCGTATGCATTCATTCTCATTTCACAATTCGAACACAATATAGAGAAGTGTTTGGAATGAGGTCCAACACACTCAAATACATGAAATTCGAGAAGTTCAACATCATCTCCACCAATGACACTAGACTCAACTAAATATTTTTCTTCAATGTCCTCGGTTGACTCTAGTGTTACTTCTTCAATATCAGCATCCTCAAATTCTAGTTGGATAGATTGTTGGTGTTCTAATATGACCTCCTCCGTTAGCACCTCAATTTCAGTCTCTAACACACACTACTCCCGGCTACAATCCATAATATAAGCTTGATGAGCATTAAAGCTTTAACTAATTGAGCCACTTGAGCCTCCAAGTTTTGAATAGTTGCCTCTTGCCTTTGGATATTATCCCATTGCCTTTGTATTTGCAATTCTTTCTCATTATTTCATTCCAAGAGGCACATCAACATATCGTTGATCTCTTTTAGGTCAGCATTCCTAAGTTCTATGTTCCTATTAACTTCATAAGAAAATGTAGAACCATCATAATAAGGGGTTGGGGGAGGATAAAAGGAATAAGCACAATCATAAAAGTGACCATCTTGACCACCACACACATCATACATATTTCACATATAAGATTGAGTTTGTGCACATAATTCACTCTTCGAAATATTTTAACAATTTTGTCACAAGTAGTTTACTCCACATTAAGCAAAAGGAAGATCAACAGTAGAATTACAAATAACGAAGCTCTCATAATTCCAAAATATCATGTTTCTCAAATCAATAAGTAAACTAAAATAAAAAAGTCAAATACTAAAAAGCAAATAAAAGTTAAAACTTGAAACATAGCAATATATACACCAACAACTACACTGTTAGTTCCCTAATGACGGCGCTAAAATTTGATCATGCCCAGCTATGCCTTATAAAAAGGACTAAGTGGTCGCTGCATATACAATCCGGCTTACAAGTTCGAAGTCGAATCCCACAGAGAACTAAGGCTTTGCTATAATTGTTAAGTATCACTAAGAAGATAGGTTTGAACAATTCCTATGTTATAAATATAAAGATTCTTATTTTAAACTAATTAACTAACAAATTATATGAGAGAATTAACAACTAAAGATACTAAGGATTGAAGAAAAGATTAAGGAGGTCTAGAGTTATGATTTCCCTAACTCTATGTCTTCTATAATTTCGCCTAAGTATTCTCTACCGATCGTGATAATTACTCGTAATTCTCTTCCGAGTAACTACCACGATTTACTAGACGTATTCTTTCGAACTACACTAGCTCACTGAGATCGCGCTAAGGTTTCGTTATTCCTAATTCTACCTTTAAACCCTCCATATTGATTTCTCACATACGTTAGGAGTGATGTTGTTCAATAACTACCTAAATATGTACCATTTTCCAAGCAATACACACTAAATAGGCATAGTTAATTGTGGGCCCTTCAATCAACTAAGATAATCATGTAGTTGAACAAGAAGAGAAAATCTAACGGCAAAATTATATTAAACGCAACAGAAAATCATCCTTCAAAAGGTTCCATCAAGCCCTAGATAACAAATTAGCTATTCATAATAGTATGCAATACCATAATACTAGGATTCATAACCAATAATGAAAATAGGAAGAAGGAAGTAAAAAAACTCGTAGAAGAATTCTCCGCCTTGATCCTAAAGTGTTCTTGCCTCCCTAGGTCTAATAACCTTTCCAAAATCATCCTCAATCTCTCAAAAACGTCCAAACCCCTTAGACATGTTTAGGGCATATTTATAGGCTAGGGTTACAATCCTTGAGTCCAAATCCGGGTCAGAGTCTTTTAATTCACGCACTTTTGATCACCGTGCTATAGACCTCATGAGACTAGACTTATAGCGCGGTTAGTGTGGCTACAGAGATGGCTACGCCTGGCCTATAGCGCAGTCAAACTGGCTATGCTTGGCCTGCAGTACACTTTGGGTGCTTGGTATTTTTGTGCTCTTTTCTTGCATTTTTGTCTTCTTTTTGTGCAACCTTCACTCATCTTTGTCTTTCGATGCTCCTACACGTAAAATAACATAATTTAGCTCAAATGTCGCACAATTAACCGCTAAACTAACAACATGTAAGACGAGTAATGTACTAAAAATATAACATTTTGGCCAAACACGAGTCCCTCATGACATTTAACTAAAAATTTAAGGTTAAGCTTGGTTATTATTCTTTAAGGATAATCAAAGGTTAATACAATGTCTTTTTCCCCTTCAAATTCTCATCATCTAGCAATCTCAACTTTTTAAAATAAATACCTATAGGTATTAGAAGTCAGAAAGTTAAAAAAAAGAAGCAAAATGACGGTTACATCAAGTTTAAGAAAATTATAAATATATGTTTACTTTATCAGAGGACTTTTCCATCCCTCAACGGTAACTTCAACTTCACAACAATAAATATTTACTATAAAATGCTTAAACATTTTAAGAAAAAATTAACACATAACCTATCCCTTCTAAAATTGGGCCCCTCTAACTTGGCGCCATATGGCATATGCCTTACTTGCCATGCGTTTTGAGCCGGCTCGGATCCCAGGCCAACCCGACCTTCCAAATTTCAATTTCCCATGCCAACCCCAACCTTTTGAAATTGTTCGTGTAGATTATAAATAAATGTTTTTGGCAGAATATTTTCGGTTTACTTACCAAATCTATCCATATATAATAGGATATGCAAATATACTTATTCATTATTTATCTTTACTAATTAGTTACTCTTTTTGAATTTGAATTTAAGAAGAAAAGTCTAATCTAAATTTAAAATAATTATAAGCAACATAGTAAAAAATCTAAAAATAAAAGAAAAGTCTAAATGCTTATTCCATATAATGTAGAAAAAAATAATCAAAATATTGATACATTTTATACAAAATAATAATAAAAAAATATATTTTTGACAAAGTAAGAAATATATATTATCTATGTTATATTAAAGGAGGTATATATATAGTATTATCTATGCATAATATATAAAATGATAAGCATATACATCATATTAAACCAGGTGACAACATAATAAAAAGCCTCTGTCACGACCCAAAGCTAACCCTTTCGTTGTGGCGCCTATCTTGGTACTAGGCAAACTGACACACTACCAGAACAAAATGATATCTTTAATTTTTAAGAAAATTCCAAGCTACTTAACATAAAACCTTCATAAGGAGTTCAAATGAAAACAAAAGTACGGAAAAGAAAATTCCGACATCGGGGTGTCACTATTTATGAGCATCTGCTATAGTGTATCTGACAATATCAAGACCAACATAGTCTGTAAAGTAACTAAATACATCTAAAGGGAGATAAGATGGAGGAAAGCATGGGTGCGATCGCCAAGCAACTATATAGCTAACTCCGATGGATCTGCAACTGATCAATCAACACTCACTACTGAGTCTAGAAATGCCTGGATCTACACACAAGGTGCGGGGAGTAACGTGAGTACGCCAACTCAGTAAGTAACCAAAGTAAATAAAGGTTGAGCAGTAGTGACGAGCAATAAAGCATGTAAAGTTCATATCATGAAATCTCAGTAAAAATACAACAGGCTTTAAAAGCATAGTTTGAATCAAATCATTTCGTTTAAACTCAATTCTAGTAAAATCATTTGAAGATATTTTTTAACAGTTCTCAAACAGAGGCTCAATGCAATAGTAAGTAAAATGATGGAATCATAAACAGCCCCTCGGGCAAAACATCACTCATATACAGCCCATCGGGCAAACCTCACAGTCACTCATATACAACCCTTCCGGCATACCTCACCATCACTCAGTAGGTACCTGTGCTCACTAGGGGTGTGCAGACTCCGGAGGGGCTCCTTCAGCCCAAGTGCTATAACAAGCCACCTCGTGGCATAAATCAATTAGGCCCTCGTCCTCACTCAATCATGAATCAGTAAAACATACTGCGGCGTGCAGCCCGATCCTATAAATATCCTAAAAAATCAGACCATTGGCCTCATTCAATCATAAACCTTTCAAGCCACTCGGGCTATCAGTAAAAATAGGGTACTCAACCCAAAACAACATTTATATGCATCAAAACAGAGTAATAAAGACTGAATTATGCAATCAGTAAGTATAACATGACTGAGTATAGATTTTCAATCAAAAACAGTAAGAGGATAGTAAGAAAAAGGCCCCTAAGGGTCCAAACAGCTAGGGCACAAGGCCCAACATGGTATTCAACCCAATTTACAGATATGCAACTTATAATTTCTATGAGACGGATCAAGTCACAATCCTCAATGGTGTATGCCCACACGCCCATCACCTAGCATGTGCGTTACCTTAAAATAATAAAAGGATACGAAATCCGGGGTTTCATACCCTTAATACTAGATTTACAATCGTTATTTACCTCAAACAAGCCAATTCCAATACTGAGCAAGCCAAGTGATACTTCAAAAATGCCATCTCGCACGTTCCGACCTCCGAACGGCTCAAAACTAACCAAAAATAACTCAAATACATCAAACAATTGTAAAACAACCAATCACAATCGAAAAAGGTCGAATTTTTATTTAAAAGCCCAAAATTGGCCAAAAAGCCCAAATTGGGCCCGCATCTCAGAACTCGACAAAACTCAAAAAATCCGACAATCCATTTTATTATGAGTCCAACCTTACTAGTTTCATCCAATTCTGACTCCAAATCGATGTTCGAAACTTAAAGATTTACTTTATAAAATTTTAGACAAAACCCCCCAAATTTCATTTTGAAATCATCAATCAAATACCAAAAATGAAGCTGGATTCATGAAATATAACCAAAACCGAGTAGAGAACACTTACCCCAATACATATGGTGAAAATCGCCTCCAAAATTGCCCAAATCTGAGCATCCTAACTCAAAATATGACCAAATGAAGAAACCCTAGTTTTATATATTTTTCTGGCAGCTATTCTGCCACGCTTCTCATGCCAAATGTTTCCACCTCCAACGGATTTCTTGTAAACAATTTAGTCAAGTTAGGCTCTTGAATCACTCCATTTGACCTTATATTGAAGGAGATATGTTGGTTTTAATATTTAGAAATAGTGCAGATTTTTAAATATGTATTCAGTAGCAATTTCGTAATTAATCTGAAAAATCTAGCAACCCAGTTCTTAGTAAAATGACTATAAAATACTCATATGATGTCCAAATTCGATGATTCTTTTTGCTGTGGCTTCGTAATTATGATACAAATCTAATGCTTCAATAAAAACAGAAATAGGAGCTCATTTGCTTAATGTAGTACCATTTATGCTTGAAATACGACGTCAAAACATAAAAAACGAGCGCAGCATAACTCGAACCTATCCGAAACTCACCCGAGCCCCTCGGGACCCTGTTCGAACATACCAACAAGTCTCATATCATAACACGGACCTACTTGAGGTCCAAAATACACATAACGACATCAAAACGACGACTCACACCTCAATTTGAAATTAATGAACTTGAAACTTCAAACTTCCACAACCGATGCCGAAACCTATCAAATCACGTCCGATTGACCTAAAAGTTTTCACACAAGTAAAATTTGATATTATGGACATGATCCAACTTCCAAAATCAGAATATGACCCTGATATTCCACTCCCGGTCAAACTTTCCAAAATTCGAACTTTTGCTATTTCAAGCCAAATTCTACTACGGACCTCCAAATTACAATCCGGACGCACTCCTAAGTCCAAAATCACCCAACGAAGCTAACAAAACCATCAAAAAACCAATCTGAGGTAAAATTTTAAAAAGTCAAAACTTGGTCAAACCTTTCCAATTTAAAGCTTCTAGCTGATAATCATTCTTCCAAATCAATTTCGAATAACCTGAAACCAAAACCGACAATTCACATAAGTCATAATACTTTATACGGAGCTACTCATGCACTTAAACAATCGAGCGAAGTGAAATTGCTCAAACGACCAGTCGGTTTGTTGCATTTTCCCCTACTTAAACATACGTTCGTTCTCTAACGTGCCAAGAGTTGTTCCAAAAGCCATCAACTTGCTGTATATTCTCACTATGCTCATACATGGGGGTGATCCCGCATCACCCTATCCCATATAGGTATAATAACACAACATGACTGAAAGTTCTTAATCCAACCTAGTCCATAAATCTTAGGGCCAATTTCCAACATCAGAAATTTTCTATAAGATCAGAACCTTGCATCTACACAGTGTATAAGTCCGAACAAGCTGTATCAAACCATATCAATAACCCAAGATGTAATAACATGATATACCACATTACTCAAACACTCATGGCGATAACTCTTAATCACAGTAGCTGCTTAAAACAACCCAATACCGGTAACACACCTCTTAACAAACAAAGCCTCGTTCTAACACTTTCATATACTAACAATGATGAAAGAAATATGCATAAACTCATAACCATTCGTCATATCAACAAGTCATGGAGCTCCCTCTTCTCCGTCAGGATCTATAGCAGATTTCTAAGTCGACTTCCGATATTATCCTTCCAACCATGTGGTAACCAATTCTGATAGTATTAATTTTATGTCCAATAACCTTATCTTATCCAACACGACCACTCTGATAACATGACACATCAATACAATCCAAAGCCATAACTTGCACAATTCGTGCACCCAATAGCAATATCCCACATGTACTCAAATCATGAAAAAAATAACTCAAACGAGAGGACTGTCCCGCAAGCTTAAAAAGTACTACCACAAAGAAATACTGAAAATCCATCACAACCCGTAGGACCATCACACGAATCTAACACAAATGTTCATACCTCAACATAATTTTGCTTTAATGTGTGCCCCATCCAAACACTAATTCATGGCATATAGCTCAAGCCACCTTGCTTAAAATTAATAACCACGCACAATTCGACATCCAGTACTCAAAGTGTATTACCATAACCACGGAGAAGAAAATGACATAACACCACACAAAATCCTAAAGAGCATAACCAATACGCCATCCACCAAGAAATACCCAATACTCTTCCTACTCAAATTCCGCTATAAGACCCCAATAGAACCGCACCATATGTGCATATAACCAACAAATCATAACTCTTCGTAATATAGAAAAGTAGCTCATAGATCAATCCAGAACACGAATAAGCTCAACAATAATCAAATGACACATCCCTCAACAATAGAAGTTCGGAGTCAACAAATCCGACTCGATGCAGAACATACCTCCATGTTGGGCCTACCAATGAACCCTAAATCAGCTCTGGTCCCCCACGATAGATACATAACCCTCCAAAAGTCTACAATGACTGAATTATAACACATAACCTCCTACTAATCTTGGCTACTTTTTACAGTCCACAACCACAAAACAATCTACTCATGAGAACTCCCAGTCTCCAAATGCATAGAACATATGAATCACCATCTTTGATATCAACTCCACCGCCTAAATGCCCACACTTCTCTAATTACACAGTCACCCCACAAGGAATACTTCTAAAATTCTTCTATGCCACAAAGCAAAATTTGAACTCCAGTAGTCGATCAAACAAGAGAGTGCCACAATACTAATGAAGTATCCATAACTCCCACAGATCATCCTTTCTAAAATGTATACTCTCATCAAGCCATACCATTTAGTAATAGCATTTACCTAGTCTTCTGAAACTATCGATGCTGCCTAAGAATTTATGACCTTCCTTTCAGTATTGAACCGTGACCTTACATATGCAAATCTCAACCCTACACAACATACTGCATATACTATGCCATCACATGATAAATATGAGAACTTCAAAATCCACTCTGAGTCACAAGAAACTACATACTCAACTAGCCAAGAACTTTTCATTTGATCCGATCTAGGAGAAAATCACTATACATTACATGCTAATCACGCTAGTAGAAGATATACCTCTCAAACTGTGGTAGAAAATATCAAGAACTATCTAAATCCCATTTGCTCAAAACCCAACCGTTAATACTGAATCCTTCTAACACAACCAAGCTACACAGGTTACCAAAACTCAAGAGCATTACCATGAAACACATGTAGAAACTCATTACCTTATAAACACCCAAAGAACTTATGACGACCCGGCCGGTCATCTTAAGAATTAATGTCCCAGTCCCCTATTAAATGCTTTCTCCAAGTCTATTTCTGCTAATTTGAATTACCGGGATGTTCGGTTTTGAGTTTCGGAGAGTTCTGGGACACTAAGTCACTAAATGAGGGCTTAAATGTTGGAAAGTTGTTCGTAGTTGGAATAGTGTGAAGACGGACTCAGAATGGAAATCCGATGGTCTCGTTAGCTCCGTTAGCTGATTTTGGGGTTGTGAGTGTGTTCAGAATGTATTTTGGAGGTCCGTAGCTAATTTAGGGTTGAAATACCGAAGTTTGAATTTTTGAAGTTTCCGGTTCGATAGTGAGATTTTGATCCGAGGGTTAGAATGGAATTCTGGAAGTTGTACTAGCTCCACAATGTCATTTGGGATGTGTATGTAAAATTTTAGGTCATTCGGATGTGGTTTAGTTAGGTTTTTGATCGAAAGCGTATTTTGAGAGATTTGAAGGTCTTAGGCTTAAATCCTTGATTAATTCGAGTTCTTAGGCTTAAATCCTTGATTAATTCAAGTTTTGGAGGCTCAACGGGGCATTTCAGAGTTGTTTAAAATTGCAGAATTCCCTTCACCTGTTGCAGACCATTTTCTTCTTCGCGATCGCGTCCCAGCTCACGTGTTCGCATAGAATAATCTCGGAGGGGGTTCCAATTCCTTAATCGCGATCGCATGGATTGGTTTGCGATCGCGTAGCTCTACCCCTTTCTCCTTCACGTTTGCACCTTCTCCCTCACGTTCGTGTAATAGAAACTGAGCCGGTGACTCAATGGCCCATTCCTTCTTCTCGTTCGCTCCCAAGCTTGTGTTTTCATAAGGCCAACTCCTCCTCTTCCGCGGTCGCATGCTTCTTCTTGTGTTCGCATAGGCTATTTTTGGAGCCTTAAAATTTTACCCTTCGCGATCACATACACCTTCCCGTGATCGCATTGAACAAAATATCTGGGCAGTTATAAACTTTCAAAAACCGAAGGTTAGCCATTTTTATCACAACACAAGCTTGGGAGCTCGGATTTGAGGGAGATTTTGAGGGTTTTTCAGGGACAACAATTGGGTAACGATTATATGCTCCTTTTTGCTTATAACCCACTAATCTAATTAAGAATTCCTCCTTTAACTTGGGATCTTTAATGAAAAATTGGTAAAACTTCATAGACCAAATTATTGAGTTTTGAGTGGGTATTTGACCTCCGATTTGAGAGATGTTTTATATGGTTAGAATATTGAGAGTACGGGGGTTCTGAAAATGTTAATTGAGTTCGATTCCTAGATGTTGTCTTGTGGGGAATTTTGGTCATTTTACTTAATTTCGCGTCTTAGCTTTGAATTAAATCGTAGAATTAGTTGCTTGAGATGTTATTTACGATATGTAATTGAATTGAATAGATTTGGGCCACTTGGAGTCGGATACTCGTGGAAAACATGTGGTTTCGAGTTGATTTTGGAGCTGGTTCGAGGTAAGTGTCTTGTCTAACCTTGTGTGGGGGACCTTTCCCATTAGGATATGATTTTTGGTAATTGAATGCCTTGTACGTAAGGTGACGGGTGCGTACTTGGGCTAATTGTTGAAAATCCAATTTTACCTTAAGTGTTCAAACTGAGTTCTTTTATTACTTGTTTTATTCTACTTGCAAATATAGTCTGCGTTAATTTAGAAGGGTATGCTTAGTTGAATTAATTGCCCTTTTGCTTAAACTGTCTTAATTGCATTACGTGAAGCATATTAGGCTAGTATTTACAGTTTAGCTATTACGGACTTAGTATTTCTTTTGATATCCTTGAGTTGCTGCTGTGTGTTTACATTTGGACTGAGGTGCGGGATACCAAGAGATCTTTGGTATATTTATTGAGGATACCAAGAGATCCCCGACATATTTATTGAGGATACCAAGAGATCCACAGGATACCAAGAGATCCCTGACATATTTATTAAGGATACCAAGAGATCCCCAGAATATTTATTGAGGATACTAAGAGATTCTTGGGATACCAAGATATCCCTGGCATATTTATTGAGGATACCAAGAGATCATCGGGATACCAAGAGATCCCCCAATTACCATCTTGTTGCGAACAATATTTCCTTGTAGCTTGTCTTATTCTCTGTTCCGTTATTGCACTCTTATTATACTGTGTAGATCCTTATTATCGACTCTCAGTTCTACGATATATTGTCTTATAATTTCATTTTTTATATATATATATATGTGTGTGTGTGTGTGTGTGTGTTTATCTCAGTAGGGCCCTGACCTTTCTCGTCACTACCCAACCGAGGTTAGGCTTGGCACTTACTGAGTACCGTTGTGGTGTACTCATGACTTTCCTACGCATGTTTTTCATGTGCAGATTCAGGTACCTCTACCCAGGCGTATCACCCTCGAGGCGGAGAGATCTAGCAGAGACTTCGAAGTACATCTTCCATGTCCGCAGACCAAGGAGTCTCTATCTTATTCTATATTTTAGTAGTTAGCCTTCCTTTCTTACTATTGTTCTAAACATTCTGGAGATTTGAGTGGTGTACTACATTCTGTTATCTTGTGTTCCCGTGGGTTTCTGGATTTTGGGATGATATTTTAGACTTCCGCATTATTTGAGTTGTATATGCCAAGTGACATCTACATACAGTTTTTCTTCTAGCTGCTCCATTTTAAATTATTATTTTCCGCAAGTTATATTATTTCCACATTGTTAGGCTTGCCTAATCGTAGGGACTAGGTGCCGTCACGACATGTTCACGGAGGGCGAACTGGGTCGTGACAAGTTGGTATCAGAGCCCTAGGTTCATAGGAGTCATGGAACACATGCCAATTTATTAGAGTCTCGCTGATCAGTACGGAGACGTTTGTACTTATCTACGAGAGGCTATGTAACTGCTAGGAAAATTCCATTTCATTTGATCTCCTTGTCGTGCAAGATTTTGATATCACAAATAAACTTCTATCTTTATATTCTCTCATAGATGGTGAGGACACGTGATACTCGAGATGATCAGACACTCGCGCCCTCTACTGCAGCCGTCAGAGGACGGGGCCGGGGTAGAGGTTGAGGACGTGCACATGGTACAGCCAGAGCACCTGAGCAAGCTGCCACTGAGGTACCACCAGCATATCCGGTCGGAGTCCAGGAACCTGGCACGCCTACTACTGCTACTACTACTCCAGCTCTTCGGGAGACTTTGGTACAGTTCATGAGCATGTACACCACTTTGGCTCAGGCAGGGTTGCTTTGCCTCGCTGCAGCCACATCCCAGGCTGGGGGAGGAGCATAGACTCCCGCCGCCCGCACTCCTGAGCAGCGAATGCATGTTTAGTAGGTTCCCGAGATTATTCCTGTACCGTCTGCAGTGCTTGTTTAGCCCGAGGATAGGGTAGCGGCTTTCGAGGATGAGAAGCTGAGGCTTGAGAGGTTCAACAAGCACAAGCCTCATGTATTTAGCAGTCTAGCATCGGAGGATACTCTAGGGTTTCTTGATGAGTGTTACCGCATTATTCATACCATGGGTATTTCAGGATCCAACGGGGTTTCTTTCACTACCTTCTAGCTTCGAGGAGCCACCTATGATTGGTGGCATACCTATGTGTTAGACAGTCCAGATGCGGCTGCTTCACTGACTTGGGTTCAGTTTTTGGATATGTTCCTATGAGAGTATGTTCCTCAGAGCATTAGGGATGCATGGCGCACAAAGTTTCAGCATTTGCGCCAGGGTGCTATGACGGTTTCAGAGTATGTTGTCCGTTACACCAGTTTGGCTAGGCATGAGCCAGTATTGGTTTCTACTGTTCGCGAGAGGGTTCGCCGGTTTATTGAGGGGCTTATTCCTCCCATCAGATCTAGCATGGCTCGTGAGTTGGAGATGGATATTTCCTATCAACAGGTGGTGAGAATTTCTAGGTGGATTGAGGGTATGCATACTAGGGAAAGAGAGAGGAGAGGGAGGCCAAGACGTCTCGAGAGTCGGGTCATTATTCTGGTGCCCGTACCCCAGCTTCAGGTTGTCAGGTAGGGATTATATGAGTTGCCCCATTCATTCAGCTCTTCCAGCAGCCAGCAGTGCTCCAGCTTCTCCTAGGCCTCGGGAGCCTTATTATGCACCGCCATTTCTAGCGCGCCTCCAGCGCGGGGTGCTTTCAGAAGTCAGTCCAGCAGACCTGACCAAAGCCAGTCACAACCACGACATCCTCCCAGAGCTTGTTTAGAGTGTGGTGACACCCTCCATGTGGTGAGGGATTGCCCTAGACTTGGGAGGAGTGCGCCTCCACAACCTCCTCAACCAGAGCGTGCCCCGCAAAGTTCTCAGGCCATGGTTACAGCACTAGCTGCTACCCCATCTGCCCAGCCAGCTAGGGGTGGAGGTCGGGGAGGTAGAGGTCACCCTAGAGTGGGAGGCCCAACCAGATACTATGCCATGCCTGCCCGTACTGAGGTTGTTTCCTCCGATTCTGTCATCATAGGTATTATATTGGTTTGCCATAGAGATGCATTGGTTCTATTTGATCCAGGCTCTACTTACTCTTATGTGTCTTTTTACTTTGCTCCACATTTCGGTGTACCTCAGGAATCTTTGAGTGCCCCTATTTAGGTTGCTACTCCTATGGGGGATTCCCTTGTTGTAGACCGCGTTTATCGATCATGTTTGGTTACTCTCCGTGGTTTTGAGACCAGAGCTGATTTGTTGTTACTCAGCATGGTTGATTTTGATATTATCTTGGGCATGGACTGGTTGTCGCCTCATTATGCTATTCTTGATTGTCATGCCAAAACTGTGACGTTGGCTATGCTAGGTATACCGCGTGTTGGGTGGAGGGGTACCTTAGATCATACCCCCAGTAGAGTTATTTCTTTCGTTAAAGCTCAACGTATGGTTGGGAAGGGGTGTGACGCGTATTTAGCTTATGTGAGAGATGTCAGTGTTGACACCCCTTCTGTTAATTCGGTTCCAGTTGTTTGGGAATATCCCGATGTGTTTCCAGCTGATCTTCCGGGCATGCCGCCTGATAGAGATATTGATTTTGTCATTGATCTGTTGCCGGGTACTCAACATATTTCTATCCCTCCATATCGTATGGCTCTTCGTGAGTTGAAGGAGTTGAAGGATCAGTTACAGGAATTGCTTGATAAGGGTTTTATTTGCCTAGTGTTTCACCTTCGGGTGGTCCTGTCTTTTTTGTGAAGAAAAAGGATGGTTCTATGCGTATGTGCATCGATTATCGTCAGTTGAACAAGGTTACCGTGAAGAACCGTTATCCTTTGCCTCGTATTGATGATCTATTTGACCAGCTTCAGGGCGCACGGGTGTTTTCCAAGATTGATTTGCGCTCAGGTTACCATCAGTTGAAGATTCGAGAGCCAGATATCTCGAAGAGTGCTTTCAGGACTCGGTATGGGCATTACGAGTTCCTTGTTATGTCATTTGGGCTGACCAATGACCCAGCAGCCTTTATGCATTTGATGCACAGTGTATTCAGGCCATATCTTGACTCTTATGCCATTATTTTTATTGATGATATTCTGGTGTATTCCCGGAGTCGGGAAGATCATGAGCAACACCTGAGGACAGTGCTTCAGACTCTGAGGGAAAAGAAGTTATATGCAAAGTTCTCAAAATGTGAGTTTTGGTTGGATTCCATGGCATTCTTGGGCCACGTGGTATCGAGTGAGGGTATTCGGGTGGATTCGAAGAACATAGAGGCCGTGCAGAGTTGGCCCAGACCATCCTCAGCTACAGAGATTCGTAGCTTTCTTGGCTTGGTTGGGTAGTACTGTCAATTTGTTCAGGGGTTTTCATCTGTTGAAGCACCTATGACTAGATTGACCCAAAAAGGGTGCCCCATTTCAGTGGACATAGGAGTGTGAGGCGAGCTTTCAGAAGCTCAAGACAACTTTGACTACAGCCCCAGTTTTGATATTGCCTACAGGTTCATGTTTTTATACTGTCTATTGTGATGCCTCGAGAGTTGGCCTTGGAACGGTATTGATGCAGGACGGTAGGGTGATTGCCTACGCGTCCAGACAGTTGAAGATACACGAGAACAACTATCATGTCCATGATCTTGAGTTAGCTGCCATTGTTCACGCCCTAAAGATTTGGCACCATTATCTGTACGGTGTGCCTTGTGAGATCTATACTAACCATCGGAGTTTGCAGCACTTGTTCAAGTAAAAGGATCTAAATTAGTGTCAGAGGAGGTGGTTGGAGCTGTTGAAGGATTATGACATTACTATTCTATATCACCCGGGCAAGGCCAATATGGTGGCTGATGCTTTGAGCCACCAACCAAAGAGTTTGGAGAGTTTGGCATATTTACCAGCATCCGAGAGGCCTATGGCGATGAATGTTCAGGCCTTAGCTAGCCAGTTTGTGAGATTGGATCTTTCGGAGCCCAGTCAGGTTCTAGTTTGTGTGATTTCCCAGTCCTTTTTATTTGATCGTATCAGGGAGTGGCAGTATGATGACCCTCATTTTCTTGTCCTTAAGGATATGGTCTAGCATGGTGATGCCAGAGATGTGACCATTGGTGAGGACGGAGTATTGAGGATGCAAGGTCGGGTTTGTGTACCCAATGTTGATGGTTTATGAGAGCTGATCCTAGAGGAGGCCCACAGTTCACGGTACTCCGTCCATCTGGGTGCCACGAAGATGTATCAATACTTGAGGAAACACTATTGGTGGATGCGGATGAAGAAAGATATAGTTGGGTTTGTAGCTCGGTGCCTCAATTGTCAGCAGGTGAAGTATGAGCACAAGAGACCGGGTGGATTGCTCCAGTAGATAGTGATTCCGGAGTGGAAGTGGGAGCGTATCACTATGGATTTTGTATCTGGACTCCCACGGACCTTGAAGAAGTTTGATGCCATTCGGGTTATTGTGGATCGGCTGACCAAGTCCACTCATTTCATTCTTGTGTGTACCACTTATTCTTCGGAGCGGTTGGTAGAGATTTATATATGGGAGATTGTCCATCTGCATGGTATTCCAGTTTTTATCATTTCAGACAAAGGTACTCAGTTCGCATCACGGTTCTGGAGAGCCGTGCAGCAGGAGTTAGGTACTCGGGTGGAGTTGAGCATGACATTTCACCCTCAGACGGACGGGCAGTCCGAGCGCACTATTTAGATCTTAAGTATATGCTCCGTGCGTGTGTGATGGAGTTTGGGGATTCCTGGGATCAGTTCTTGACATTGGCAGAGTTTTCTTACAATAACAGTAAAAAATCCAGCATTCAGATGGCGACGTATGAGGCATTGTATGGTAGGCGGTGCAGATCTCCGGTAGGTTGGTTCGAGCCGGGTGAGACTAGGTTATTGGGCACAAATTTGGTTCAGGATGCTTTAGAGAAGGTTAAGGTGATTCAGGATAGGATCCGTACAGCCCAGTCCAGACAGAAGAGTTATGCGGACCAGAAAGTTCGTAATGTTTCATATATGGTTGGAGAGCGAGTTCTGCTTTGGGTTTCACCTATGAAAGGCGTTATGAGATTTGGGAAGAAAGGGAAGCTGAGTCCGAGGATTATTGGCCCTTTTGAGATATTAAGACAAGTTGGGGAAGTTTCTTATGAGCTTTCCCTACCTCCAAGCCTGACAGGGGTTCATCTGGTATTTCATGTTTCGATGCTCCGGAGGTATCACGGTGACCCGTCACACATGTTGGATTTCAGTTTAGTCCAGCTTGACAAGGATCAATCTTATATTGAGGAGCCAGTGGCTATATTGGACAGGCAGGTTTGAAAGTTGAGGTCAAAGAACATTGCTTCAGTAAAGGTTCAGTGGCGGGGTCAGCCCGTTGAGGAGGCGACCTGGGAAATCGAGCAGGGTATGCGCAACCGTTACCCTCATCTTTTCACTACTTCAGGTATGTCTCTATGTTCGTTCGAGGACGAACAAATGTTTAAGTGTAGGGGGATGTGACGACCCGGCCAGTCGTCTTAAGAATTAACGCCCCGATCCCCTATTAACTACTTCCCCCAAGTCTATTTCTGCTAATTTGAATTTCCGGGATGTTCGGTTTTGAGTTTCGGAGAGTTTTGGGGACACTTAGTCCCTAAATGAGAGCTTAAGTGTTGGAAAGTTGTCCGTAGTCGGAAAAGTGTGAAGACAACCTCGGAATGGAAATCTGATGGTTCCATTAGCTCCATTAGGTGATTTCGGGGTTGGGGGCATGTTCGTAATGTGTTTTGGAGGTCCGTAGCTAATTTAGGCTTGAAATGCAGAAGTTTGAATTTTTGATGTTTCCGGTTCGATAGTGAGATTTTGATCCGAGGGTCGTAATGGAATTCCGGAAGTTTCAGTAGCTCCGTCATGTCATTTGGGACGTGTGTGTACAATCTCAGGTCATTCGGACGTGGTTTGGTTAGTTTTTGATCGAAAGCGTATTTTGAGAGAATTTGAAGTTCTTAGGCTTAAATACTTGATTAACTCGAGTTTCCGGCATTGTTTTAGGTGGTTTAAGGATTGTTACAAGTTTGAACAATATTATAGGATATGTCTGTAGGTTTGGTTGAGGTCCGGGGGGCCTCGGGTGTGTTTCGGATGCTTAACGGGGCATTTCAGAGTTGTTTAAAATTGCTGAATTCCCTTCAGCTGTTGCAGACCATTTTCTTCTTCGCGATCGCGTCCCAGCTCACACGTTCGCATACAGTAATCTCGGAGGGGGGCTCAATTCCTTAATCGCGATCGCATGGATTGGTTCACGATCACGTAGCTCTGCCCCTTCTTCCTTCGCGTTCGCACCTTCTCCCTCGCGTTCGCGTAGTAGAAACTGAGCCGGCGACTTAGTGGCCCATTCCTTCTTCGCATTCGCTCCCAAGCTTGTGTTTTCATAAGGCCAGCTCCTCCTCTTTCGCGATCGCATGATTCTTCTTGCGTTCGCATAAGCTATTTCTGGAGCCTTAAAATTTTACCCTTCGCGATCGCATACGCCTTCCCGCCATCGTATTGAATAAAATATCTGGGCAGTTATAAACTTTCAAAAACCGTGGGCTAGCCATTTTTATCAAAACAAGTGCTTGGGAGCTCGGATTTGAGGGAGATTTCGAGGGTTTTTTTGGGACAACGATTGGGTAACGATTCTATGCTCCTTTTTGCTTATAACCCACTAATCTAATCATGAATTCCTCCTTTAACTTCGGATCTTGAATAAAAAATTGGTAAAACTTCATAGACCAAATTATTGAGTGTTGAGTGGGTGTTTGACCTCCGATTTGAGAGATTTTTATATGGTTATACTCGTGAGAGTACGAGGGTTCTGAAAATGTTAATTTCATTCGATTCCGAGACGTTGGCCTAATAGGCATTTTGGTCATTTTACATAATTTTGCGTCTTAGCTTTTAAATAAATCATAGAATCAGTTGCTTGAGATGTTATTTATGATATGTAATTGAATTGAATAGATTTGGGCCACTTGGAGTCGGATACTCGTGACAAACGTGTGGTTTCTAGTTGATTTTGGAGCCGGTTCGAGGTAAGGGGCTTATCTAATCTTGTGTGGGGGACCTTTCCCCTTAGGATATGATATTTGGTAATTGAATGCCTTGTACGTGAGGTGACGGGCCTGTACTTGGGCTAATTGTTCAAAAATCCGGTTTTACCTTAAGTGTTCAAATTGAGTTTTTTTATTACTTGTTTTATTTTACTTGCAAATATAGCATGCGTTACTTTAGAAGGGTATGCTTAGTTGAATTAATTGCATATTTGCTTAAACTGTCTTAATTGCATTACGTGAAGCATGTTAGGCTTGTATTTACTATTTACCTATTACGGACATAGTATTTATTTTGATATCCTTGAGCCGCTGTTGTGTGTTTACATTTGAGCTGAGGTGCGGGATACCAAGAGAGCCCCGACATATTTATTGAGGATACCAAGAGATCCTCGGGATACCAAGTGATCCCCGGCATATTTATTGAGGATACTAAGAGATCCTCGGTATACAAAGAGATCCCTGACATATTTATTGAGGATACCAAGAGATCCCCCGGTTACCATCTTGTTGCGATCAGTATTTCCTTGTAGCTTCTCTTATTCTCGGTGAAGTGACTTTTGTAATTTTTCGAGATGTGGGGCCCGAGGGGTATTTTGGTCATTTTACATAATTTCGCGTATTATCTTAGAATTTAATTGTAGAATAAATTACTTGTATTATTATTTACAATATGCAATGTAATTGAATAGATTTGTGCCATTTGGAGTCGGATACTCGTGGCAAGAGAGTGATTTCAAGTGGACTTGCACTTGATCGAGGTAAGTGGCTTGTCTAACCTTGTGTTGGGGACCTTGTCCCTTAGGATGTGATATTTGGTAATTGAATGCCTTGTGCGTGAGGTGACGAGCGCTTACTTGAGCTAATTGTTGAAAACCCGAATTTTTACTTAAAATACTTGAACTCAACTACTTTTGTATTTGCCTTATTTTACTTGCTATTGTAGCCTGTGCTAGTATAGAAAAGCACGTTTAGTGGAGTTACTTGCCTATTTGCTTAAACTTCCTTGTTTGCACTCTATGAAGCATATTAGGCTAGGATCTACTATTATTTGCCATGAGTTTGGCAATTATTTGACATTTTGAGCTGTTGTTGTATTGATGTACTTCATTTCTGAATATTTCTCTGATGCTGGTTGCGCATTTACTTTGGGACTACGGGTTCGATTCCCGGTAGATCCCCCTGCATATTTATATTTGGGACTACGGGTTAGATTCCCGGGAGATCCTCCTGTACGTATTATGTTCTAAGACTGAGAGTGCGGGATACTAAGAGATCCCTGGCACAGAAATGATTATTATTGAGGATACCAGGAGATCCTCGGGATACCAAGAGATCCCCGAATCATTATTGAGGATACCAAGAGATCCTAGAATTATTATTGAGGATACCAGGAGATCCTCGGGATACCAAGAGATCCTCGAACGATTTATTGAGGATACCAAGAGATTCTTGGGATACCAGAACATCCCCTATGATAAATATCCGGTTGTGGCTTGTATCTCTATTCACTGATTGTGTTTGTTCTCTGTTACTATTTTACTTATTTTCTTGTTGGATTTCTGCTGTGATTACACTCATATTGTGTCCTCATTATCATACTGATTATTATATTTTTTTCAGTAGGGCCCTGACCTTCCTCGTCACTACCCAACTGGGGTTAGGCTTGGCATTTACTGAGTACCGCTGTGGTGTACTCATGCCCTTTATGCGCATGTTTTTCATGTGCGGATTCAGGTACCTCTAGCCAGACGTATCACCTTCGAGGCGGAGAGATCCAGCAAAGACTTCAAGGTACATTGGCCGCGTCCGCAGACCAAGGAGTCTCTATCTTATTCTATCTTTTAGTAGTTAGCCTTCCTTTCTTATTGTTGTGCTAAACATTTTGGAGATTTGAGCAGTGTATTACATTCTGTTAGCTTGTGTTCCCGCAAGTTTCCGGGTTTTGGGATGATAATTCTAGACTTCTACGTTATTTGAGTTGTATATTCCAAGCGGCATCTATATAAAGTTTTTATTCTAGCTGCTCCGTTTTAAATTATTATTTTCCGCAAGTTATATTATTTCCGCATTGTTAGAATTACCTATTCGTAGGGACTAGGTGCTGTCATGACATGTTCACGGAGGGAGAATTGGGGTCGTGACAGAACTAATCATACCCATTACCATGCCGATCCAACCTATTACCATACTTACCACACGGGACCCTAACATAAACCACATTGCCTTAAGTCTCATAAACTGTTGAATGCTCTCTTAAGCACTCCAAATGTACCACAACCGAGATACCCACTCTGAAGAGACCTTTTATGAATTTCAAGTTGTTTATCTTACGTTTCTGATACTGAAATTTAGAATCCACAACAATGTAGAAATACTGCGAGCCTCGACACCATCCAATGTAACTCTCAGCTTTTAGCCACATACAAACTCGCAAAAATTCTCAATTGCCACATATAAATCTTGAATTCATTAGAACCATTCTTGAAAGTTATCCACTCTGCTCAAATCTCAATTAGACTGATCAAACGGGCCGATTGACATGTGCCCCATTAATACTCCAACACCCAAGGATGTAACCCCGTCTTAATACAACTAGATAATTTTTTGCTCAACGCACATTACATCCTTCACCAATAACAACTCAAATCATTCCATGATTCTCATATACTCATAAAACCTAATACAACTCGTATCCATAAATTCCCTTTATCGAGTCATTCTTGATCTCAACCTCTGCAAGTCATAACTGATTCACTAGTAGATATCAAACTGAAACTAATACGACACTTAGCTATACAATCAACTTATTAATAGGAGACTCCCCCACTTGGCTCAAAGCCATAGATTAAAACATACCAAAACTCACAATGCCCATACTCTATTATTGCCATAATACCATAGTGAGATTCAACTAAATCCTTCATAAGCTCATGCAACACAAACCATATAGTATTTCAAATCATCTGTAAATCTTACACTCACCCTCGTAACAGTTAAGACCACTCTCATAAGCGATCCAAACTCAAATTGCAACACGTATATTGCGTTGGTAAAAGAGGACTCCCAATGATGAGTGGTGATTTTTCCACTCATTCTAGCCTGTGTTCCTTAGATTTTATGTCCTTTTAATTATAAAATGAGGTTTTTTATGGTGGTTATTGTTAGATTTTCAGGTACATGATGCTACAAGGTGAGTTGAGTTGAATTGAAGTGGAATTGAGCTAAAAAGAGTGAAAAAATGCAAAGCTTACAGTGATTCCGCTTCTGCGGAAGTTTGGTCGCAGAAGCGACCCCGCTTCAGCGTAAATTTGAACGCTTCTGCGGTTCAGGCATGGATGGAGCTATTCCGCTTCTGCGGAGGAAAAGGCGCAGAAGCGATCACGCTTCTACGAAGAGAGAATCGCTTTTGCAAAAATGACTGAGAATGGAGAAACCGCTTCTGCGGTTATTATATCGCTTCAGCGATGTCGCCTCTGCGACTTTAGCACCGCTTCTGCGGAGCTTTGCAAGATTTCCATTTTTGCTTCTGTGATGAGATCTCTGCTTATGCGATGACGCACCTGCGATGATTTTTCC